>CM070012.1:34096772-34276772 GCA_036247105.1 Cirrhinus mrigala | reverse complement strand
CCTCCCTCAACCCCAGAGTTAAGGAGCTTTTCTCAAGCAATCAGGCGCTTCACAACTTCATCTCGAACGAGTTTCTGACTTCTGCCCCATGTAGAGACGAGAGAGTTCTCAAACATGGCTCCCCACTGGAGAGGAGGAGCTCAGGTTTTGGCAGTGACTCTGGGAATTCTGCAGTGCTGCGGATGGCTGTCCGGTCAGACCGTAAGGACTAGCGTTGGGATGATGGGAAGACGTCCCGAGCAGTGGCCCATGTCCCATGAACGGGTGAAGAGGGGATGGGTTTGGAATCAGTTCTTCGTCGTGGAGGAATACACTGGGACGGAGCCGCTCTACGTCGGAAAGGTAGGACTGCAGAACATGTTTTTGGATGCGTGCTTACCGCTTATTTATCCACGGAAGAGAAAATCTATAGCTGCACAATGAAAGCCAAGAAAGATGGGTGCGCTGTGCATTTAAATAAGGCAGTTCTCGAATGTGTCTCAAAGTGTGCGGATGGCGTCAGGCTAGTTGACTAGGACAGATCAAGCACAAGTTTGGCCGTAAGGCTTAAATTTCTTCTAGATCTGTGTTGGCCAAACTAAAACAGGTTAGGATAGGATATGTATGTGTTGGGCTACATAAGCATTGCATTAGCAACACTGAAAAAGTGATTTAGTTTGTTTATGCATTTGTTTTTTGTTGTTGTGTACGGCTGTGCAGTATTAAGGTTTCAACTGGGTCAAAGACAAAAAAGGGTTTTAAAGCATCAACACAATAGAACTTTTATACAATAATGTTGTATATTTGTTCTTCCATAAATAATCATTCATTTTTACCATTTTTTTTTTCAGAAGACACCCACTAAAATGTCACTGAGCATGCAAATAGTTTAGAACAAGTATCATTTGATGACATTAAAAGACTCTATTTAAGAATCACAGTGCATCCCTAAAAAACAAATTAAATGTAATTTTATATTGTTCCACTCTTTGCCGCTATCCTCCAAACCACAAGGTTTTACCCATTTGTGAGCAAGAAGTTTAATCATTTAAAATTAGTGGTGGGCCGTTATCGGCGTTAACGTGCTGCGTTAACGTGAGACTCTTATCGGCGATAAAAAAAATATCGCCGTTAATCTATTCTCAAAGTTGGGTTGGGAGCTGGGTCTATACTACGCAAGCTATGATGACTTTCACCTTGATATTTTAGCGCGAATGTATACAGAGACGCGCTCAAGTTCACAGAGACAGAAGGCAGAAAGCGCGTCCTTTTTGCTTTAATTATAGTTTACAAAAGCGCAACGTTTCCTTGTTTTTCTGAGTGCACACACACAAAAAAAAAAAACGTTGAGTCTTTACAGATTCGAAAGATGCCTATTACTCTTATCTGTATGACCAAAAATGACGAGAAAAATTAAAATTAAAGAGCAAAAATTAAAAATTAAGAGCAAGTGACCGCACCGGCGCCTCTGTCATGCAGTACCGCGCTACTATTCAGCTTCCACACTCGCACTGACACTTCAATAGCGCACATTTTTCTAGGTTAACATTAGATTGAGCGGCCATGTAAAGTTGCTACTACATACATCTTTCAGATGAAAACCCGTATGGTCGATGAATGATAGGTGAGCATTTGGATGTCCTGTATTACCACATAGACCAGTCGTTAACGATCTGTCCGTCATGAACTCACTTGCTTAACCAGCCACACCAAAGCATACAGAAGGAGAGCATAAAGAGACAGGTCAACTAGAATTAAGTTTAAAATTACAATATATAGTTTATTTATATAAAAGGTATATTTGTGTATGAAGCTGGGTTTCATAGCGTTACGATTCCCGGTCCCGCCCACTCCCGCTGACATTTTTTCCTGTCCCGTCCCATTCCCGTGATTATTAGTAGGTGTGTTCGACTTAACGCAGCGCTGCGCAGCTCGATCAAATTCTGACTTAAAGCAGTGCATGTCGGTTAGAAATTTTGTCCGACTTGAGGAGGCGCCGACGCCTCGTGACTGTCACGTGTGGCATCAAAGTACCGCGATAGCGATTCGAGAGCAGCCGGCTGACTCAGCCGGCACAGTTTCTTCAGAGCGGCTGCAGGAGCTCTGATGACCACATGACTGTTTCACGATTGGCCAGATTCACCGCATGACAACGATCACGTGTGTTTTGGGTTTATTCTAACATCCTGAAGTCCGATAATGCTGACAAATCTGTTTTTAGAGCAGTAAAAGTGTTTTTACTGTAGTCGCAATGTTATATTGAGTCACATTTATCATAAAACACTGATAAAAGCATATATAACCCCACTTTATTAGTATTTAAATAGTATATGTTTATGTTGATCATTATTCTTGTTCAGATGGCGCTGTATTAAGCAGTATATGAAACGTGTTTCTGTTGCTCATAAAAACGCTTTTGAAAAATCTGTGTATTTGATAAATATTGCATTTAATTCACTTCATCTGTGATAGTGCATGCAAACATCGCGAGAGCGTCACTAACGAGAGCAGAAGGTGTCCGACTTGACAGCTCCGTTTTCAGCTCCGCCCGCGACTGCTCTCGGCTACTCTCGTTGATCGCCGTCTGTAGCGATAGATGAAGTTGAACACACCTGGTGAATTTGTTTCCCATCCCGCGGGATTCCCGAAAAAATGTCAGCCTCTAATACCTAGCTGAATTGCACTGTAGGGGGCGAGAACGAGTCTTCGAACCTGTGTGTATGCCTACTGTGAAATGACCACATCAAACGTGACGTGCTCCTTCGCTTTATAGGTAGGCTACGTTATGTAATTTTAAATGACATAATTTAATTTAATTACTTAGCCTATTAATTACCACGACACCACAAATTACCACCACATTATGTTTGCTTCTTGATGATTGCTAGTTGTTACTACTAGTAGTGAACTTATTCTGATTTGGAAACAGGAGATGAGCCCCTGGTCTAATGCGCCACCTGGCTTGAGAAACCCGTTCTCAAAGACTTACTTTTAATCATTATTTGGGTAGCACACATATTCTGAATGCCTTCGGCAGAATTCAAATGAGCCATTTTAATCTAGATTAATCTAGATTAATTCCAAGATTACAGTGAGATTAATCTAGATTAAAAAAATTAATCTATGCCCACCACTATTTAAAATATAATAAAATTTAGAATGATCAGTTTTATATGTTTTAAAGTGCCACTATTATGGATTATGAAAGGTTCATATTTTGGTTTTGGGAGTCCCCAACAACATGCATGCAAGGTCAGAAAACACTTTCCTTGTCTTATAAAATGCATTTATTTTGACCTTATTTGCTCAACAACTCCCAAATGGTTCGCTCAATGATTCATTTTCTCCTTTGCGTGAAGCTAATCTGCAGTGATTGGTCCGGTGACCCAGTCTGTTGTCTATTGGTCTGCTGCGTGCAGCGCATGTCGGAAACACAGAAATGTTTTGATAAAGCACTGCAGTTTGTACAGCCACGTATTGCTCTATTTTTCTTTATCAGAACTCCAAGTAATAACAGTGACAAACATCCACTATTCATCGACAGATATCTAGACCATTGGGAGAAAACAGATATTGCTGTTAGCCAGAGACCTACAAGCTGCGCGGAGCAACACCACACACACAACTAAATACGTATTTTGTATGCTATAGTGTACATGAGAGCAACAATTGTTAAAGGATTACTCCATTTTCAGAATAAAAACGTCCTGATAATTTACTCACCCCTGTGTCATCCAAGGTATTCATGTCTTTCTTTCTTTAGTCGCAAAGATTGCGTTATTTTTTTCAGTAATTTTAGGATTTTTTTCCATATAGTGGACTTCAGTGATGCTCAGCGGATTGAAGATTATAAATGCAGTTTCAATGCAGTTTTTGAACCAGTGGTTTCCAACCACGTTCCTGGAGGCCCCCCAACACTGCATGTTTTCCATGTCACCTTAATCAAACACACCTGATTCAGATCGTCAGCTCATTAGTAGAGACTCCAAGCAAAGCCACTTGATGGCAAGCCTGCAACCATTAGCCGAAAAACCGTAACGGCTAAAGCTAACGCTTCCGGTCTGTCAGTACGTGGGAAAGAAGACCAGAGGCCTCCTCAAAATGTTTTACACTAAACAATACTTTTGCATTGAACTATTTTTAGAGTTTACTACAAAAAAAAATGCAGTTTTATAAGAGAAGTCACTGGCTTTTTGCGACAGGTGGGAGTGAGTGTCGCACTACCCTGACTGAAATTCAAAGACGTCAATGCTGTAATGTGATTGGTTATTAAGGGACACGTGATCCAAGTTAGCTGTTACGCTTTCTCCAATAGTAACTAATACAGACCCTCTCATCTCCCTGTAGTAAGAAAACCTCTGCTCCAAGACCTGAAATGGGTGTCAGACAAAGGAGAGATGCAAATGTGCAGTGTTGGGGGGCCTCCAGGAACACGGTTGGGAACCACTGCTCTAAACGATCCCAGCCGAGGAATAAAGGTCTTATCTAGAGAAATGATCTGTCATTTTCTTTAAAAAATGAATATTTGTACACTTTTTAACCACAAATGCTCGTCTTATCTAGCTCTGCAATGTGCATGCATACTCTGCACTTCGTTTCAAGACAGTTAGGGTATGTTGAAAAACTCCCTGGTGAAAAAAAACAGCATATGCTGGTCGGTATGTTTTGATGCTGGTTTAAGCTGGTCCTTAGCTGGTTTATGCTGGTTCTTTGCTGGTTTAAATTGCTCTTCAGCTGGTCATGTCGCTGGCCAAGAACCAGCATAAACCAGCAGAGGAGTTTTCTCTGGTCTGGGTTCGAGGGTTCGAGTTTTCCCTGGTTTGCGTGCGCAACAAGTGGGCGGGCAACATGCTACTGTTTCATGTTGATGTCAGCTTGAAACAGCTTAAAGCACCTATTATGCCTTTTCAAATATGACCTTTCATGCAGTGTGTCATGCAGCTGTATGTGAACATATATTACCTGCAAAGTTGTGAAGCCGACAGTGCTCGATAAATAAAGTTATTGTCTCAAAATCAGCTCACAATTGCCTGAACAAGTCGTCAGGAATTCGAATCTTATTCTGTTACGGCTATACGTCACAAAGTAACACATTTGCATAATGTCTGCCCACGTTCTATGTCGTAAACAACTTGCCCGCCCACAAACAGTAAAATTTCCATGAGGTTTACGTCATGTCGAGACAACGCTGTGAGAGTAAATTTGTTTTATATTCACTTCCAAAAGATGAATCTACAAAGACTGTATTTTCTAGCGATCGTTCAAAATACGTAGTTGTGTATGTTATGTGGTGTAACAACCCTGCACATGTCTTGCTAACTGGCTTCTGTAGTTCTGTTGTTCAGCTGTGGGCCCACTGTAGTCTAAAAATTTATGATTGATGCAGCTTGACTGTCTGTCTGTCTGTCTCATTAGTTGGAGTAATGATAAAGGATGGCACAGGAAGCGGCTTTCATACCCAATGCGGAAAGCACTGCACTATGAAACCCATTCATTTCAATTGTTTGCGCCGCACGTGGACGGCTTGTTTCTGCGTTGAACAAAGCGCATGTGCAGCAGAGCACACCCCTGGCACGCAAGGCTTTCTTCGTTCGTTGCTCGGTTCGCTTACATAAGCAAATTGTGAGCACTTTCCACGGTAGTCCGTGTTAACTTGTCGATCAGCCACTTCAACCGTTTCATCGTCAAACTCCGGCTCGAATTGGTAAGGTAAAATCGATGCCATCTTTTCTATGTATTGACAAGTCTCCAGGGCTGTCATTCAGTTATGGCAATGGGCGTTTCGTTTTCCGACTCACGCTATACGCGGTAGACCAATCATAAAGGATGGTGCCATCTGACCAATCACAGCGGTGAGGGCTCACGGAAAGGAGGGGTTTAGAGAGACTGATTCTTCGAACTGCTTCACACGAGTCGTTTACGAATCATTTAGAAATGAGGTAAAATTAAATCTATTTTTGGAGAAAACTAAAGTGTTTTTTGACCTTGCATACATGTAAACCTGTTTTAGGAGACTCATAAAACAATATTAGTTACCTTTAAAATGGCATAATAGGAGCACTTTAAGGTTTGTTTTAAAAACGACTCGTTTACATGACTTGGAATCGACTCTTTCTTTTGGAAGACAATAACTTAAGACACAGAGCACTTTCAGATTTACAACTTTGCAGGATGTTTTTATTCACTTGTGAATTCACTGTAGAGCTGTGTTACACACTGCATGAAAGGTAATTTTCAAAAATCCATAATAGGGGCATTATAATAAGTACTGGTCAGAGTAATATCTTGTTTTTTTTTTTTACATAAATATATCTGTTATGCTGAATGATGATGAAACATTTTATTTGAAACACTGAATAAGACACTTTGTATTTATTATGCTTTCAATGTATACAATCACTTTTTTCACAATTTAATTTAATATGGACAGCAACATGTTGATGATGATACAGTAATAAACATTTATATTGAAAACTGCAGTAATTTTAATGTTATTTTTGATGTTATTATTATTATTATTTTTTTTTTTTAGCTTATTAGTTTGGCAATCTCTGGAGAGCGTCAAGATTTAAACTTTAGTAGCAAAAATTGAAAGAGTCCCCTTGTAAAAAAGTAATAGATTTAAAATGCATTTATTTTATACTAAGTATAGATCAAGTCTATTAACATATTTATTATACTTTGTTTGGAGTACTACTTGGGCACAATGCACATTTCTTAATGCTAAATATGTAAAGTGTACCTGAAGTATACTTGCAATAGTTCCACTTTAGCACTATCAAATATACCTAAGCATATCTTTAGGTTGAATTCAGCACTACTTCCACACAATTAAAGTGCATTAAGTATGAAATTAGTTGTTCCAATTGTGCAGAATTTAAATATACCAGTTTAGTATACTAAAAGTACAATTGCAGAGTATTTTTATTAAGTATATAATACACTGACCAAAATTATAAAGGCAGCACTTTTGTTTTTGCCCCCATTTTTTCATGAGCTGAACTCAAAGATCTAAGACTTTTTCTATGTACACAAAATGCCTGTTTCTTTCAAATATTGTTCTAAATCTGTGTTAGTGAGCACTTCTTCTTTGCCGAGATAATCCATCCACCTCACAGGTGTGGCATATCAAGATGCTGATTAGATAGCATGATTATTGCACAGGTGTGCCTTAGGCTGGCCACAATAAAGGGCCACTCTAAAATGTGCTGTATTTGGGGGGGGGGGGGGGGGGGGGGTTTGGTCTGGAGGGGTCCGAAAACCAGTCAGTATCTGGTGTGACCACCATTTGCTTCACACAGTGCAACACAACACCTTTGCATAGAGTTGATCAGGTTGTTGATTGTGGCCTGTGGAATGTTGGTCCACTCCTCTTCAATGGCTGTCCGAAGTTGCTGGATATTGGCAGGAACTGGAACACGTCGTCATATACGCCTATCCAGAGCATCCCAAATATGCTCAATGGGTGAATATGCTGGCCATGCAAGAACTGGGATGTTTTCAGCTTCCATGCATTATCATTCTGCAACATGAGGTGATGGTCGTGGATGAACGGCACAACAATGGGCCTCAGGATCTCGTCACGGTATCTCTGGGCATTCAAAATGCCATCAATACAATGCATCTGTGTTTGTTGTCCATAACATACGCCTGCCAATACCATAACCCCACCGCCACCATGGGCCACTTAATCCACAACGTTGACATCAGCAAACCGCTCACCCACACAACGCCATACACGCTGTCTGGCATCTGCCCTGTACAGTGAAAATTGGGATTCATCCGTGAAGAGAACACCTCTCCACAGTGGCAGACGCCATCGAATGTGAGCATTTGCACACTTGAGTCGGTTATGATGACGAACCGCAGTCAGGCCGAGACCCCGATGAGGACGACGAGCATGCAGATGAGCTTCCCTGAGACGGTTTCTGACAGTTTGTGCAGAAATTCTTTGGTTATTCAAACCGATTGTTGCAGCAGCTGTCCGGGTGGCTGGTCTCAGACGATCTTGGAGGTGAAGATGCTGGATGTGGAGGTCCTGGGCTGGTGTGGTTACACGTGGTCTGCGGTTGTGAGGCCGATTGGATGTACTGCCAAATTCTCTGAAACGCCTTTGGAGATGGCTTATGGTAGAGAAATGAACATTCAATTCACAGGCAACAGCTCCGGTGGACATTCCTGCAGTCAGCATGCCAATTGCACGCTCCCTCAAAACTTGCGACAGCTGTGGCATTGTGCTGTGTGATAAAACTGCACATTTTAGAGTGGCCTTCTATTGTGGCCAGCCTAAGGCACACCTGTGCAATAATCATGCTGTCTAACCAGCATCTTGATATGCCACACCTGTGAGGTGGATGGATTATCTCAGCAAAGGAGAAGTGCTCACTAACACAGATTTAGACAGATTTGTGAACAATATTTGAGAGAAATAGGCCTTTTGTGTACATAGAAAAAGTTGTAGATCTTTGAGCTCAGCTTATGAAAAATAGGGGCAAAAATAAAAGTGTTGCATTTATTTGCATTTACTTAGCATGAAATAAATGTGTTTAATAAATTTTTGTGTATTTTTTTTTTCATTAGGGTCCGTTGCAATGAATCAGTTTTCCCTTTGCAGATTAATCAATTGGAAATGTTAATGTCATTCTCGCATTTTTAATATATTAAGATGCTTAATTAAAAATTGATTGGTAAGTATTGCAGTTTTTGTAATCTTACTGATGAAACACCACTCTTACATTAATTTAGTGCAAAAACAATGTGAAAAACATTCTTGAATCAGTGGTATTTTTTTTTTTTTTTGCTTTGTTTGTTTTATATGTGTTTGTGTGTGCATGAGTATGTATATATTGGCCAGCTGTAGTGTGCTTGTGTGTTGTAGAGATATAAGCGACTTCATTAAGAGATTGTGTGTGTGTGTGTGTGTGTGTGTGTGTGTGTGTGTGTGCTAGAAAAAGAGGAGCTGATGTCTAAATGAGAGCCATAAAGGATGATGTGGGAAATGGAAGGGATATTCTGGAGAGAGATGATTTTATTAATAAAATTACACAGAGTTACTGCTCCCTGTGAAGTCAGTCAGGCCGTGAGCCCAGACTATTAATAGTGCTGCTGGTGTTGTGTGTCTATTGCTCACCGTATCACAGACTTTAATTAGGGTGATATAGAATTAAATATGACCATTGCCTTTTACCAGTAGCGGTCATTTAAAACAATCCCTTTCTTTCTCTTTTCCTCGCTCCCGCACCGTCCTGTGATTAATCTGCTAATGAAATATCATTTTTCTAAACGTTTGGCCTCTGCATTGGCAGCTCTCTTCAATGCATTTGTAAAATGAATTTCACTTAGCCTTGCGTTACATAAGCGGTTTTATGTGTCTATATTACGTGGTTCGACTATAAATATCTGTATGCCATATAGTGTGCGTTGAATTTGTCTAATAACAGGGCCAGAAAAACAGATTTTGAAACAATACTCATTATGCAGTGAAATCTGGAAATCAAACCCAAAAAAACACTTGGAAATGTCACATACAGAAGTAAAATGCGTTCTGAATAACGTTTCATGTTGAGAATTGTCAAAATGTTCGATTTTTAAAAAAAAAAAAATGAGTCTTGCCAAAGTGACCTCGTAGATGAATAGAGACATTTTTCCTTCTTTCTTTCTCTTTTATCGGACTAAACCCGCTAAACCTTTGTTCCTGATAAAGTGGCTTTGATATCTCGTTCGTTCTTTAATTTAATAGCTTTAATTGCAGCCATTAACTTTAAGCCAAATAATGCTTCATTATGACACCAGTCTTTTCTTCACTAGACGTCTTGTGTTTTTTCTTCAAGGAATACTGCGCTTGTGTTCACGAAAGCCTCTGGTGACCTTATGCTATTTACATTAGACTTTCAAACCGCATCGACTCAAAAGGCTTGTCGGAGAAACACGGACATCGTGAAGGTTAATTCTACGCATCAGTCCCTTTTCTGCAAAGAGCTCTAAGAGAGAGTGAAAGTTGCAGAATTTGATGCCGAAAAGGCCACTGCACCATTTTTCCCCCTTAAGAAGCTGATCCTTGAAGTCCAGACGTACGTAAACCTCGAGTCGATAAATATTAGAAGTCTCTTTGCAGGGAAAGGCAGCAGGGCAGCAAAAATGAACAGTGGAAAGAGAGTTTTTACACGCAGAACACCGACAAGAACATCCCGCCATATGGGCCGCGCAGCAAAGTGGAAAGATTTCCACTGCGCTTTGAAAGTCTGCCAGCCTCTTCCTTCAGACAAGCGGCGAACATTGATTGATAGGATTTGAACGTGTAGAGCCGAGACGCTGAACAGACGGCGGCGTTCATAACGCGCATGCCAAGGATGTCTGAACGTGTTCAAATAATTTCCTGCAGGCTTGGGTGAATCGTGCAAACTTTCATGCATTGCTTTTGTGTTTGAATGGAAGGTTGAACAAATTTATTTCAAGCCAGTAAATAATAAAATATTAGTTATTCAACAGTTAGGGTTGTTTATTTAGTAGTGGAGTTTGGTTCACACTTGATTGTTGTTTTGCATTATTTACATATTAATATTGTTTTTTTATGACTCTTTTGAATTAGGTTTATTTCTATATTTTCAGGTTTTATTTTGATTTTATTTAGAAAATGTAATTTTTATCTGTTTTTGTCATCATTATCATCATCATCAGTGTGTATATATATATATATATATATATATATAGTATAACTTCTTAATTTCCTTTAGTATAACTTTTTTTTTTTTTTTTTTTTTTTTGTTTTTTACTGAAGCTTTATTTCAACTGATTTTGTAATTTTTATTTAAT
Source organism: Cirrhinus mrigala (assembly GCA_036247105.1). NCBI lineage: Eukaryota > Metazoa > Chordata > Actinopteri > Cypriniformes > Cyprinidae > Cirrhinus > Cirrhinus mrigala. The sequence goes on along the minus strand of CM070012.1, from coordinate 34,265,981 downwards.
AATAAAGAAAATAAATAAATAAATAAATAATAATAATAATAATAATAATAATAATACTTATTATTATTATTATTATTATTATTATTATTATTATTATATTACTCTTTAGGTTTTTTTTTTTTTAGTTTTTATTTATTTCCAGTTAGTAAGTGTATTTCTTAAAGTTATTTAATAATTATTAAAGTTAATAATAATAATAATAATTATTATTATTATTATTATTATTATTATTATTATTATTGTTATTGTTATTATTAATGATACGTGTTAAATTATTATAAAAAGTTGATATTATATTGTATTATTATTGTTATTGTAAAAAATTATTCATATTACTATAAATTTTAAATAGTATACATTAAATAATATTAATAATACATATTATTATTATTATTATTATTATTATTATTATTATTATTTGGTTATTTAACAATAATAACCATGTTTCAGCCTCTTTAAAGTGCAACATTCATCCACACACTGCTTTTTGAATCAGTTGAATAATTCATAAAATTTTATTAGTTTCATACCCTCTTTACCTCATAAGCATTTCTGTCTGATAGGCCAAAACTCCTAGTTAAAAATGTATCAGGATGTTCATGCAAAATTTCTTTATCCATGAATCGTAATAGTTTAAATGTCAGGGGTGTTCGCCGAATCTGCATGTTGATTGCGAGACGAAGCTTTATGAATATATTATTAATGTTTTGATCTTTCACTTGAGAAAGAGTGTTTCGTAGCTAATGAATTTCAGCAAAACAAAAGGCCTGTGTTTGCTGATGAGATCTGGGTGTCGTGACCCGATGTGCCGATGTCTAGGCTGAAGTCTCTGTTGAGAATATCACACGGGTTTGTTTGCGGTTCAGGCCGCGATGAAAATTGTCAAATTATCAGGCCTGTAAAAATGAAATTCATCAAAAGCCACATTGAAAGTGGCTTTTCAGTGATTAGTTAATGGCATAGAAATGCCATTCTGATAACCTAGCCACTTCTTTTGTTTGAGATTTTCACAGCAGTAAATGCAAGACTTTGACATAATGTTTATAAAGTTTGTCGTCAGTACAATTTTTTTTCTTTATTAAGAAAATATACCTTTACTGAGCAAGGATGCATTAAATTGATCATAATTGACAGTAAAGACATTTACAATGTTGCAAAAGATTTCTATTTAAATAAATGCTGTTAGTTTGAACTTTCTATTCATCTGTAACGAGACACTTATCCCACGAGATGAGACATGAGACTGGGTTCACAAGAATGAGGCTAGACAAGATTTTTTTGTTTGTTTTTTTTTTTGAAAATTTTATTTTGCTTTTTTCAAACATAATATCAGCAAACAAAAGACAAAACACAAAATGGAAATAATAATAAAAAATAAAAACATTGAGAGAGATACAATATAAATACGAGATTTTGATGAAATATATATGGAAAAATAGTATTTTATTCAACTGAAAAACAAAATGCAAATATATATATATATATATATATATATATATATATATATATATATATATATATATATATATATATATATATAGGTTTCATTATGATATATGATATGATAACTTGTACTTTATGAAATTAAGTTTCTATTTTAATGAATTATATGCAGCAATAAACGTAAACTAAAGCTGCATGATTCTGGATAAACTGAAAATTGTTCTTTTTTTAATCAATTGGAGATCACGATTCTCTCATGCTTCTGAAGAAAAAAAAAAGATAAGAAATCTAAACGAAATAATTAAGTAATAAGTAATTTATTAGTGGTTCTGACAAAATGTTCATTGCTTAGGTCTTAAAAGAAAAATTCGAAATAAATTTAAAAACAAAAATAAAGTCAGTGTCCCAATTAATAAAGACATTTCACTATTGGAATCTCTTAATGAATGATTCAATGACAAATACTTTTTTTAAACGGGCAGTTGTCGCCACCTCCTGGCGGAAGAGAATACACGTTACAATGGACCCTTTTCACAAGCCTGTGATGACGCGTTTCAACGGTCATTATCATCATAAATCCTTTAAAGTTTTTTTTTTATATTTTGATTTTTAAAAATGTTTATGTACATTTATAACACTATACTTTGTATTATATCACCTTTTAATCAAGTTACAAAAAAACTAGTTAACGCTATGCGAGGGTGTTTCTAATGACGGGTCTATGGGAGGGACGGTAAATTTGACATTGTTCTCTCTTCTGACTGCCGATATCAGTCTCTATCAATTTTTTTTTTCCTTTGAGTGAAAGTCGTGAAAACACCGTTGTGTAGTTTTTCTTTTGCTATTTGAGCAAATGGTAATGCCAAAAATATATTTGTGGTACTGTCCCATTCACTGCTCTCGGATTTTACCCAACTATGGCGACCCGGAAGTGTAAGAAAGGTCCAAGTGTTAAGATACTTTCGTTTGGATCGCTACTGTAGACAATACGTGTTTATACCCAAACTGTAAACTTTCATACCAGTACTTCTGTTATTTAAATGTCTGTAACAGAAGTAATGATCATTATGTGGTTGAAAAGACAGTTTGCTTTGCTCTTTCTGGATGAATGCAAATTTGAATGTCTTTAACACCTGTTTCACGTCGTAAACGCCAGTGGAATAAGATCGTGTGGGGGTTTGAATAGAGATTGCGATCTTTTAACGATGAATCGTGCAGCTCTAATGTAAACACTGCAAAATGTTTTGGGAGGATATCGTCAAGTTCTCGCGAGACCGGTAAGAACTCGTCCCACGAGATCAGAAATGTTTGTTGAGCAGGAAATCAGCATGGAGTAATGCTGGAGTAATGATGCTGAAAAATTAGCTTTGCATTACAGAAATAAATTTCATTTTACAATATCTTAGAATATACATAGAAAACAGCTATTTACAATTTTTATACAAATAAATGCAGCTTTGGCAAGCATAACAGACTTTTTTTTAAATATTAAAAAGTCCCCAAAAAACAGTAGTGTATATATAAAATGTGTATGGTGATGAATAAAGTATATGTGCAGCCCAAGATCCATGCAAACATTTATTTTAAAACAGTAGTCCTAGTTTGACTTTCCTGACCCGCGTGTCTGGTTTATTCACACTTTCCATGTGTCGCTGGTGTCACAATCGCAGTGCAGTAGCTTTTCCTGCCTCAGCGCTCATCAGAGGTGAGATATTGGGAGTGTCGGCTAGCTCCTTCGCTGCGACTAGCAGCTAACAGGTTTGCTTTGTTAGCGTGTGACCTGAAAGGTGGCAGGTCGCCACAGCCTGGAGCTCCACTGCTCCATCATACACTTCATGCTAACTACACCACTGAAATACCAATTCAAGCTCGAACGGTTTGTCCACGGTAGACTTTTAGTCTTTCCTGGTTAAAATCAGCCATGTCTTTAAAAGTATCTGGAGGAGTGCAAAATGGGTATTTACACATTTCTAAGATATCTAAATGATTAACATGATCAGAACTGTGCTGATAAACTTGTTGCACACAGCGTACTCCATGCCTTATCATCTGATTGATATTTTAAGCTTTTTAGCAAGCACAAAGTCTTTTGCTGTCAATCTTTACTGATTTTTATCAAGTAAACATTAAAATAACTGTAATAATATTTCCGGATGAACACCTACTGGACCGAAGCAGCCTGGCTTTACTTGATTCTCCATTAATCATTTTTTAGAAAGTCTCAGTGAGTCTCAAATCTGATTTTCCAGATCTTTTGAGGAACATTTGTTTCCAGAAGCTTTACTTTCCCTGTCACTCAGTGGAGAAATGATCTTCCCAAGCCTCCAAAACATCTCACATCTTTTGATGAATGTTTATTTGTTCACCTCTCAGTCATCATCGGATTGCATTGTATCATATGTTTAAATCATATTTGCTGTTGTAAAGATTTTATTGATTGATCGTAATTTCATACTTTTTGCACCAAATATCTTTACTGTATTTTAAAATATATTATATTAAATATATGATGTAAATTTCTGTATTTATTTATTTGAGTTTGAGTGTAAAATGTAGCCGTTTTTTTATTCATATTCTCATTACCCTTGCCAAAAAGAAGTATACTCAAGTTTATTTTATTAAGTATACTTAAAGTTCAAGTATATTTTTTGTAGTAAGTATGCAAATATCAGTGTACTAGTAATATACTTTTAAGTGTACTGTTTAAATACTCCTTGGGACTAAATTGGCCCACTTTCTAGTATATAAAAGTATACTTTTAAGTATACTTTAAGTATAACAGTGATAAACTTTGAGTACACAACTAGTTTACGTCTATGTTTTCAGTTTGTATTGCAAGTATACTAAAAGTGAACTTATAGGTATACTGATAGTTTACCAATTAAATACTTTTTTATGCATTTTTAGCACACTTTGAAGTATAGTCTCAATAAACTACTAGTTTAATAGCTTTATACTGCAAGTATACTCGTAAGTTTTCTTTACAAAAGTGAACTTTACATTATACTTTAAGTATACTACTATGTGCCTATTTAGGTATTAATTTGTATATATTTTGTTATGAATATCTGAATATACAAAACATTAAAAGAAAGAACAGGATATCTGCTTGTAAACAAACACATTTTATTCTAGCTTCATGCATTCTTGTTTTCATGATAATCAAAACGTGGATGTAGTCTTCAGGGGTCGACATTTTATTCCATAACATTACACAGTTTTACATATCTGTGTTTTTGATGCTGTTTTATGTCTGACGGTTGTGTTAGATTACACATGGAAGCATCTGTTGTTTCGGTTTCCTCTTCACTTGTGTTTCGGAAATTCTGAAGCAAAATCCAAAACATAAACAAAACGGGGAACCAAAACGAAACTAAAGGCAAAGCAAAATCTAAATCAAACAAACAAACCCAAAAGGAGGAGAAACTCAAACAAAGCCTCAAACTCAAGTCTAACTCACGCTAACAAGTCTGTCAATCTCTTTTAAAAGAAGCGCCCCAGCCGGCGTCACGTGCAGCCAATGAACCGCCCATCAGATTAAACTGTAGGTGGAGCAACCAGTCACCAAGCTCCCAAAATGAACATGCAATACAGAATACAAATGTGCAATAGCGCCCCTAGTGTATAACAATGAAAACACAGATTCTCAGAGCACAAAGTATAGCTCAAATATATTTTTCTAATTACAAGTCAAATATATTTAAAAGTCATTTTAAGTGTATTTCTGAGAATTATATAAAGCACATTTCTGAGGAGCACATAAAAAGTATAAAGTATACTTTCCTATTTTTGGTTTAAAAGAAGAATACTAATAGCACACTTGAACAAACTTCTTTTTTGTGGGGGTATATCAAGCAATATGAGCCATAAAAGTTTGATGCATCACATATGAAGCTTAATAAAAACACATATGCAATCATATTTTTATGTTGTCTAAAGGTTTGATAAAATGTTCCATTTCAAATAATTAATAATAGATAATTATTTCCTATTACAGGCCTAATATGCATAATTTGATTTGGGTTGTTATGTGTTCTTAAGCATTACACCATTAGTATAGCAACAATCCAATCCAAACTCTGCTGGAATCAATTTAAAATCAAGTCTACTTTGTGTAGCGCTAATTGTCGCCTATGTAGTGTTCCAAATCAGTCACTTATCTCGGTTAGAAGGTGCCAATGTAGACAGCAGGCAGCGAAGAAGCAGTCACATTTTTAGCCTAAGGTATCTGAGGATTTTCAAACTGTGTGGTGAAATGAAGCCGGCCTGAGGGCTGCAAAGTGATATTATTTGGTTTAGGCCTCTTGTTAGGGAGTAAATGAAGTCTCAAGATTTTTGACGACGAAACCTATTAGCAAGCAATACAGCTAGCAAGGATAAGACCTCCGCGTGATCTTAGATTTGACGTCTCGCGCTCAGACGAGGCCGTCAGGTAAAAAATACATCTCAGTTTTGCTGCGGTTTGTTTATCCTGCTTTCATTTCATTAGGGAAAACAGCAGAGTCAGAGGAAATCCAGAGCAGTCAGCAGATCTGACGTTTAAATGTTATTATTTTTACATTCATAATTGAGGCAGCAGATGTGATGTCGATCATATGGTCTCCGTACGCGTTTAATGTGCACAAAAGACTCCAGGAGCGCGTCGTGTTTCTGTTCCTCGATCAAACGCTCGCTGTGAACAGAAAGGGAGGAGGATTTTTTTTTTTTTTTTATCCTCCAGCTCTCCAGATATTGCCCAGCTTTCTTTGTCTTCCTGTTAGAGAGTTTTTTTTATTACTGCTGAAATATTGATACGCCAAAAAAGAGGATATTTCCAAGCGCATGTTTTATTCGACTGAGGGAGGATTTGAAATGAGGAAAGAGGGTGGAAAAAAATGCAATACTGTAGGCCGGCTTGCGTTATTCCCATGTTTTACGACAAATACCTAATGAAAATCCCCACGGGGGTGATAGAAGCCGCTATTTAATTAAGAGTTTATCAAATATTTAACACGTCGATGATGGAGAGGGTGATTTCGCTCTGTCCACTGCTGTTTAGAAGACTTTTGCCAGGCACATTATAATGTGAAACAGGCACAGACTGAAGCTGGAGAAACTCAAAATGATACAGTCGACGGAGCATTACAACACTGCAGCGCTGCAGGTTCCTCTGCATTTCAATAGCTCACATCAGCCTTTCAGCATCAACATTAAAAAACAAAAAAAAAAAAAACAGCTGAAACCAGAATAAAAGACCATTTTTTGCTGGTTTGATCTGGATTTGCACAAAACTATTCTAAAAAACAGACCATCTGAAATCCTATGAAATGTAGAAGTGATTTCTTGAGATTTGTTTCTTTGTTTTATGTCTTTTTGCTGTGAAGCCTTTTTAAAAAAGCGAACTTAAAGGAGAAGTCCACTTCCTAAACAAAGATTCACATATAATGTACTCATCCCCTTGTCATCCAAGATGTTTAAGTCTTTCTTTCTTCAGTCGTAAAGAAATTATGTTTTTTGAGGAAAACATTTCAGCATTTTTCTCCATATAATGGACTGATGTGGTGCCCCGATTTTGAACTTCCAAAATGCAGTTTAAATGCGGCTTCAGACGATCCCAAATGCGGTTGTAAACGATCCCAGCTGAGAAAGAAGGGTCTTATCTAGCGCAACGATCGGTTATTTTCATTAAAAAAAAAAATACAATTTAAATACTTTTTAATCTCAAACGCTCGTCTTGCCTTTCTCTCCATGAACTCTGTGTATTCTGATTCAAGACAGTTAGGGTATGTCGAAAAACTCCAATCGTATTTTCTCCCTCAACTTGAAAAATCATTTCAAAATCATCCTACATCACTGCAGATGTTCTGACCCAGTCTTTGCAAAGTGAACATGCAAAGCAGATCAAACATCCTTAACAAAAAAGGTAAAACAGTGATATTGGACGATTTCGAAGTTGAGGGAAAACAAGAGATGGGAGTTTTTAGACATACCCTAACTGTCATGAACCGGCAGAGTAAGACAAAGACGAGCATTTGGCATTAAAAAGTATATAAATTGTATTATTTTTATTAAAATAAATGATTGTTATGCTAGACAAGACCCTTCTTTCTCGGTGGGATCGTTTACAACCACATTTTGGATCGTTTGAAGCCGCATTTAAACTGCCTTTTGGAAGTTCAAAATCGGGGCACCACATCAGTCCATTATATGGAGAAAAATGCAGAAATGTTTTCCTCAAAACACATAATTTCTTTACGACTGAAGAAAGAAAAACATGAACATCGTGGATGACAAGGGGGTGAGTACATTATCTGTAAATTGTTGTTCTGGAAGTGGACTTCTCCTTTAAGAATAAAATATGATCATCAGGCTTTTGAGGATTGTGTATTTGTTCATCTCTCAACCGTCACTATATTGCATTGCATTATATGTTTCAGCATCAACATCTCCATGCTTTAAAAAATCAGCTGATATTACAATTAAAGACCATTTTTTGCTTATTTGCAGGGTTTATCTGCTGGAAAGTGCACAAAACTACTCTAAAACCATCTAGAAACCCATCTAGACAGTACATCTTTGAGGTTTTATGATATCCTATGAAACGTAGAAGCGTTTTCTTGAGATTTGTTTCTTTGTTTTATGTCTATTCATTTTTTTTTTTTTTTTAAGTGAATTTAAGAATAATATGATGCTTTAAAAAAATTAGCATTAAAGACTTTTCTGATGGTTTGATCTGGATTTGTAGGGTTTACCAGCTGGCAAGTGCCGAAAATGACGCTAAAACCATCTAGACCATCTTGGAGGAAATCCTGGGAAATGTAGAGGCGATTTTGTGAGCTTAGTTTCTTTGTTCTGCTGGAAAGTGCACAAAACTACTTTAAAGAAACCCATCTAGACAGTGCATCTTTGAGGTTTTAGGAAATGTAGAAGCGATTTCTTGAGTTTTGTTTCTTAGTTTTATGTTTTATGTGTTTTTTTTAAGTGAATTTAAGAATAAAATATGATCATCAGGCTTTTGAGGAACGTTTATTTGTTCATCTCTCAATCGTCACTATATTGCATTGCTTTATGAGTTTAAGCATCAACATCTCCATGCTTTAAAAAAAATCAGATGAAATTAGAATTAAAGACCGTTTTCTGATGGTTTGATCTGGATTTGCAGGATTTACCAGCTGGCAAGTGCCAAAAACTGCACTAAAACCATCTAGATTGACCATTTTGGAGGTTTAGCTGGAAATCCTATGAATTGTAGAGGCAGTTTCCTGAGATTTGTTTCTTTGTTTTGTGTCTTTTTATGTCAGAATCTGCACCAGATTGCATATTTATGCTCAGTTTGAGCTTCATATTCTCACTATTTCCAGGGGTTACCAGCTGGCAAGTGCCCAAAACTACTTTAAAACCATCTAGACAGACCATCTTGCATTTTTCAATGATTTCATGAGATTTGCTTCTTTGTTTTGTGTCCTTTTGGTGTAAAATCTTTACAGAATTGTTTTTTTTTTTTTTTTTTTTTGGGGCGTCTGAATAAAATTGAGCTCCGTATTCTCACTACTGAAACCAAATTTAAAGACGACGTATGGCTGTTTGAATCTAGATTTCCATTGATTACCAGCTGGCAAGTGCCCAAAACGACTATAAAACCATCTAGACAGACAATCTTGCAGTTTTTATGAAATCCCATAACATGCAGAGACAATTTCGTGAGATTTGCTTCTTTGTTTATTGTGTCTTTCTGGTGTTAAATCTTTTCTGTTTTTTTTTTTTTTTTTTTTTTTTTTAAGTGAACTTAGGAATAAAATATGATCATCAGGCTTTTGATTAAAGTTTATTTGTTCATCTCTCAATTCTCATTGTTTTGCACTGCATTATGTTTCCGCATCCACATCTCCCTGCTGATTAAAAATAAATAAATAAATAAAAACTATTGAAGACCCTTTTCTGATAGTTTGATCTGGATCCCAAAACCATCTACTCTAAACTCTAAACTCTCATCTACGCCAACCTACTCTAAAACCATCTAGATAGACCATGTTGGAAGTTTAGTTGGAAATCCTATGAAATGTAGATGCAGTTTACTGAGATTTGATCAGAATCTGCACCAGATTGCATATCTTTGCTCTGTTTGGGCATCTGAATAAAATTGAGCTCCATATTCTCACTATTGAAACCAGATTTAAAGACAATTTATGGCTGTTTGGATATAGATTTCCAGGGTTTACCAGTTGGCAAGTGCCCACAACTACTCTAAAACCATCTAGACAGACCATCTTGGAGGTTTAGTAAGAAATCCTATATGATGTGGGGGTGCTTTCTTGAGTTTCGTCTTTATGCAAAAAATGTGTTTTTTGTGAGTGCCAAATGTGATCATCAGGCTTTTGATGAATGCATATTTTTTGTTGGTTGGATCTGGATTTGCAGGGTTTAAAAGCTGGCTAGTGCACAAAACCACTCTAAAACCATCTAGACAGACCTTCTTGGAGGTTTTATGAAATCCTATGAAAAGCAGAGGAGATTTCGTGAGATTTGATTCTTTGCTTTGTGTCTTTTTTCTGTGAAATCTTGTTTTTTAAAAGTAAACAAAAGAATAAACTTTGATATTGTTGGTAATATTTGAAGATATACACACACATATATATATATATATATATATATATATATATATATATATTTTTTTTTTTTTTTTTTTTTTTTTTTTTAGAAAAGTAATGTTCAAATATGAGTATCAAATATGACCATCAGGCTTTTGAGGAGCATTTATTTGTTCATCATGTTTTAGCACCAACATCTCCTGCAAAAAGAAAAAAAAAAAAAAAAAAAAAAACAGAAATTAAAACCAGAATTAAATTTTTTTTTTGCTGGTTTGATCCGGATTTGCAGGGTTTAAAAGCTGCAAAGTGTGCAAAACTACTCTAAAACCATCTAGACAGACCATCTTGGAGGTTTAGTTTTTAATCCTGTGAAATGTAGAGGAGATTTCTTGAGATTTGTTTTGTTGTCTTTTGTCTTATTGCAGTGAAATTTTGATTTTTATCAAATAAACATGAGAAAAACTTTGATATTATCAGTAATATTTCAAGATGGACACTTGCTGGACTGAATCAACTGAGGTTTGCTTCTTTATCCACACATATCTTTTTAGAAAAATCATTGAGTTGCAAATATGATCATCAGGCTTTTGATGAACATTGATTTGTGCATCTCTCAGTTGTCACTGTATTGCATTGCATTATATGTTCCAGCATCAAGATCTCCTTGCTGATTCAAAAACAACTGGAACCACAATTAAAGACAATTAAACAGGTTTTTTTTTTGGATCTGAATTTGCAGGGTTTAAAAGTTGACAAGTGCCCAAAATCAGTCTAAAACCATCTAGACAGACCATCATGGTGGCTGAGGTTTAGTATGAAAGTCAGTTTCTTGTTTCATTGATTTGTTTGTTGGACTCAAGAATGACTTCAGATTTCACTTCTAGGCTGGACTTTAGAAATGTGTCTGCTTTTATATATAACGAGCCTCTGGCAGACCGTGTTTCCAGAGCAGTGCCTCCCTAAAGCACCGAACTGACCGGCTTCATTACTGATCCATAGATGAATGGAAAGGATTGTTATAGTCGCCTGAAAGCAACTTCTTGGGTCAAATACATTTAAACTCTCTGAAACTCAGAACAAACTTTACACCGTAAACTCAGCCACAGAATTAACAGTTATCTGGATGCCAGATTATTTCAAGTGGAGTTTGCAACCCATTTAACTTCCGTAATTTGATGCGTTTCAGTGTGAAATAGGATGTTTAATGGGAAAACAAATGCAGGGCAGGACTTAAATTAACGCATCAGGAAGTATCTGTCTGCAAGGCCTATAAACCTTCAAACTTTGAATGCTTTCTGCACTTTTTTTTTTTACTTTAAATGAGTTAAAAATTTGACAAACTTTTTTTCAAACAAGTTAAAAGTTTAGCTTTTTTGATTATTAATATATATATATACTATTAAATATTAATATATATAATGGATCAAAGATGTTAAGATGTCCATGTCAAAGAAATTTACAAAAGTGATTTTATGTCCATAGAAAGCACATTAAATGTACATGAAGTGTCTACTTTCAGTTTTTGGAGAATGAAATGTCAAAATTTTGTTGAAATAATGTTACGTTGTCATTTATTGACTTATTCATTGGTTTATTCTGACTTGCACATATTAAAATATATAAAGAATAAGGGAGCATATTAAATTTTATTGTGTTTTAAATTAGTAAACAATTCTTACTGAAAAATGGGCAAAGCCTAGGATAGTGGCAAAAAAAAAAAATAGTATTTCTAAAATAATTAGTATTTGGAGTGAAAGTAATTTGTCTTTTAATGTCATAAATTGATTTTTGTTGTAAATATGCCTGACAAGACTGTTACACTGAATGACATTTAGTGAGTGTCTTCTGTAAATTAGGAAAAAAATTATGATATTTATTTTTTGCTCAGAAAAACATAAACAAAAATGCAATTAAATTAAACACATTTTTGTTTTGTTTTTTTGTTTAAAAAAAAAAAAAAATATATATATATATATATATATATACATATACATATATATATATATATATATATATATATATATATATATATATATATATATAAATTTAAAGCAGTATTACACTTGTTTTTATGCTTAAAGCCTTTTTTGTCTTTGACCCTTCTTACAAAAATTATGTCAAATATTTATATTCCATACACACACAGACACACTTAATAATTATCATTAATAATTAAGATCAGTTGTATGAATGTGTTAATTAATATTAATATTAATATTCCAAATTACAGTGAGATATTTATAATGATATTTGTTAGATTTGAATTTATATTTATTGCATTAAAATTTGAATTGCAATTCTATATACTATTTGGTACCTCAATTTAAATTCAATTCCAGTGCAGTCATTTAACTGGAATTGAATGTCATCCTCAATTCAGTTCTGAATGGAGTGAATCACTGAATGAATCCTTCACTGTAAAAGCAGGGACATGTATTGAGAAAGTAACTAAGGGTGTTTCTTTTTGACTTCTGAGACATTTTTTAGGACTGTCTGTCCACAGATTGTTTTGTAGCGGATGAAATGCATTTGTTCAGGCCTTGTAGTCAATATCCGCTATGTGTACCGTACATCGGTTGCCATAGTAATGAGTCGAAGCGATGCCAGGAGTCTTGTGCAGAACCAGAGGAGCCGTCAGTGTGGAAAGAGAGGATGGGAAACTGGGAATTGTGCCTTTCATCATGGCAACTCGCCATATTACTGAACTCATGAGGCAGATCAGACGACATTAGCCATGGATAAATGACTGTATTTTACACATGGATATGCTGCGTACTCAAACCATTCACTCATTCGCTTAGGAAATGCATTTTTAATATTAGTTCAAACTCTATGCAAATGTGTGGTTGTGAACGTCGGGTTTTATGTTGCTTTAAGTCTCACAGCTGTGCAATTCACAATTCCAAAATCAGAACTGAATTTGATTTCAAAAACAGGATGTGTAGTGTAGTTTTAATATAATAAATATGGAATATTTTTAGAAATATATATTAATAAGCAATGTTTTAACTGCTATCTAGAGAAATTTGAATTTTTACTTTAATATATTTATAAAAATAATACACAATATTTTATTTGCATTTTTTATTTAATTATATTTAATAAATGACCTATAATTTATGTTGGAAAACCCAGAAATGAATTTATTTATTTATTTATTTATTTGTTTGTTTGTTTGTTTGTTTGTTTGTTTGTTTGTTTGTTTGTTGGTTTTGGTTTTGTGGTGGAAGAATACTTTTTTTCTTTATATATTTTCTTTATTATACAGTCCTTAAATTATTATTATTATTATTATTATTATTATTATTAGTAGTAGTAGTAGTAGTACTAGTAGTAGTACTAGTAGTAGTATTTTCCTCAATAATTAATATATAATTTATTATAAAGTTCATAAATAATGACAATAATAATAATAATAATCATCATCATCATCATCCATAATTTTTCTATTATTATTATTATTATTATTATTATTATTATTATTATTATTATTATTATTGGCTGTTCTTTTATGGTGTAAAAGCCCTTTTTAAAAATATATAAATACATATATTTTTTAATTTATTTATTTTAAAGTATTAAAGTCACCTTAAAACAGTGTAATGGACTTATTATGTTACAATATGGTTTTGATATCTCTCTGTTTTTATATATAAAATGTATTATACAATCAGTAAATAATAATAATAATAATAATAATAGTATTATTATTATTATTATTATTATTATTATTATTATTATTATTATTAATCGGCTATTCTTTTATGGTGGAAAAACACTTTTTAAAAAATAAATAACTAAATAAATACATACATTTTTAAATTAATTTATTTTAAAGTTTTAAAGTCGCCTTAAAACAGTGTGATGGACTTATATATGTATGGTTTGTGCAATATGGTTTTGATAGCTCTACATTACATCAGAGGTAAACAGGCATAATTAGTCAAAAATGATGAAAATGAACTTTTTCATGTTTTGTGGCTTGTTTTGGTCTAATGAAATTCCTCTGTTGGGCATTTAATTTCTTTGCATTGTACTGTAATTGTTTACTCATCATTCCATTTTAAATGGCGTTCGCCGTTTCAGTCTTTCAGATACTATTCAGATGTTTCAGTTTCCTCGAACATCACCACTTCACCCATTACATCCAGACTCGATAACTGTCGTCTCACACACTCTCTGCTTTAATCAACAGATCCATTCAGACTCTGATGAAGGCGACGGCTCTATTAAATACACCATCTCTGGAGAGGGAGCAGGGACTATATTCATCATAGACGAGGTCACGGGAGACATCCACGCCACCGAGAGACTGGACCGAGAGGAGAAAACCTTCTACACCTTACGAGCTCAGGCACGAGACCGTCTGACCGACGCGCCGCTGGAACCAGAGTCTGAGTTCGTCATCAAAGTCCAGGACATCAACGACAGTGAGCCCAAGTTTCTAGAAGGTCCCTACATCGGGAGTGTGGCTGAACTCTCTCCTGTCGGTAAGAGTTACCTGTTTATACAGTGTTTATATGCTGAACTGCTGCTTCTGAAATATTGCTGTGTGTGTGTGTATTTTAAAAGCTGCTTGTGTTATTTTAATATCACTGATTAGGGTTGTTATACTTAACTAAAACTAAAACCATAAAACATATTTTGTTACTTGAAATAAAATAAATTTGTTAATAAGCAATGTTTTAGCTGCTATCTGTGGAATTTATAGCTATTGAATCTATACAAAGTTTGTAACTTGAAATAAAATAATTTCAACTAAAATAAAATCTAAAAAACCATAAACTTGTATTATTTTAGTTTAAAAGGCAACATTTCTCATTTAGTTTGTCTTGATGTACTAAAATGACTAAAACCGAAATAAAAATAAATTAGAACTATATAGACATATTTTTTTTTACAAAAGGCAAAACAAAAAAAATAAAATAAAAATTTTAAAATACACAACAAAATTACTAAAACTTTAATTAAAAAAAAAAAAAACAGAAAAAAATAAAAATAAATTGAAAATATTAATAAAAACTATAACAGTATCTCAATGATGCTAAAATAACCCAAAAATATTATTCTAATATATTATTATTATTATTATTATTATTATTATTATTATTATTATTATTATTATTATTATCATCTATTCTTATATGGTGGAAAAGCACTTTTTAAAAATAAATACATACATTTTTTTATTGATTTATTTTAAAGTTTTAAAGTTGTCTTAAAACAGTGTGATGGACTTTTTGTGTTACAATATGGTTTTACCTGAAATAAAATAATTTTAACTAAAATTAAATATAAAACAAATCATAAACTTGTATTATTTTAGTTAGTTTAAAAGGCAACATTTTTCATTTAGTTTGTCTTGATGTACTAAAATGGCTAAAACTAAAATAAAAATGAATTGAAACTATATAGACATATTAAAAAAAAGAGCAAAAAAAAAAAAAAGTAAGAAATACACAAAAAATTACTAAAACTTTAATTAATTTTTTAAAAATCCAAATAATAATAATAATAATAATAATTATTATTATTATTATTATTATCAAAAAATCTTTATTTTAGCATCATTAAGATACTGCTATAGTTTTTATTCATATTTATAATATGATATATTATATATATATAATATGAGATTTATACATTTATTTTTGTCAATAATTTTTTTACATATTTTGATAAGCAATGTTTATTTTATGTTATTTCCGGTATTATGTTTTTTCTTTTTTTTAATGGTTTTAATTTTAGTTAACTCTGGTTTGGATCATAATTTGAGAATTCAAGTACGTTTTGCATCCTTAGTGTTGTTACACAAGGCCTAAAAGAGTGTAGTTTTCTCCTTCAGATCAATTACTGTCATTGCAAAACAACAATTTGAACAGATGCTCGCTGAGCAATGACATGGAGCAAGTCCAAAAAACATGGTGTATTTTGCCTCTGTTTTCAATAATACTTTGCAATGATTCGAAAGGTCAGAATAAATGCTTAAACTTGATGATTAGTCTATTCTTGCTTTTGCAATGTTGGTATCCTAGTAAAAAGCACCATGGAAGTACCATAGTATTTTTAGAAGTTTCATATAAATATCAAAGTAGCGCATTATTGGCATTAGATACCACTGTACAATGATCCGTCACAGTGTTTGGTATAATTTCCAGTGTGTTTTGTGTTCAGGTGCGCCTTAGTCGAAGCTCTTATGTGCGTGTTTGCGGATATAAAGGATTTTTAAATGCAGGTTACAATAATGTAATCACTGCAGCGCTGCACGGCTGTGAACTTCCTGATTGAAATTAATTCCTGCTTCCTCAGCACATCGGCGGCAGCCGCTCGCTGCTTATTGACACGCAGGAGAGAGAGAGAGAGAAATATGAGCGAGTCCTCCGCTCCCTGTAGGCTTCTCCACCTTTCAGTCAAATTATACATTAAAGAAGTGTGGACTTCATGTTTTATACATTGAACAGCGGCGGCTGTAATGAAATAACGGCTCTGCTTAGTCAAGCAGTTCCTGTTTGTTTTCTGCTTATGTTTGAGGTCCTGGACAGAACGAGCGCTAATGGTCTTATTGTTAGAGCCTCAGGAAGAAGGTCAGTGTTACTCGGCCAAACAAACTCCACGGCACATTTTCATTTAGGTGCATGGAAAATTACTGCATAATAAGTGAGTCTGCGGAGTATATAACACCTTTTACAGCAATGTCAAAAATAGCTAAATACATGGCTATGTTGTTAGCTAAATAATGGTTACAGTTAATATCAGATTGATTAATGATTCAAAAGGTCAAAATAAATGCATAAGCTTCTTGCTTTTGCAATGCGAGTATACCAGTAAAAAGTACCATGGAAGTGCCATAGTACTTTTAGAAGTTCCATATAAATGTCAAAGTACTGCATTATAGGCTTTAGATACCACTGTACAATGATCTGTCACAGTATTTTATATTATTTCCAGTGTGTTTTGTGTTCAGATGAATTGATTTTTTTTTTTTTTTTTTTGCAAAAAGCATATTGAGCTCACCACAGCTGCATTTATTTGATTAAAAATTCAGTAAAATTGTGAATTATTATTATTATAGTTTAAAATGACTGTTTTCTATTTGAATAGATTTTAAAATATAATTTATTTTTGTGATGAAAAGCTTAATTTTCAGCATCATTACTCCAGTCTTCAGTGTCACATGATCTTTCAGAAAATCTTACTTATTTCTAAAAATTTCCTTTTTATATTACTATTTCTTTTTTTTATTATTTATTCTTTTTATTACTCAATGCTTCAGAAATGATCACAGTTATTTCAAAATTATAAAATTACAAAAAAACACAACAAAATTACAAAAAAGTAACTAAAATTAAAAACAGAAAACAGAAATATAAAAATAAAATAAAAATAAAAATATAATAAAAATAAAAATATTAATTTAAAATTATAATTTTATGTAAATTACACTTAAATTTTTATAATATTTTTTTTTAATTATTTATTCTTTATTTATTATTTTCATTACTTAATCGTTTAGAAAGGAAATATATAAGAATATCTCTTGTTACCATTTTCCATTTTGATTTATTCTTTATTATTTTAATAAATAATAATAATAAATAAATAATAAATAAAACCAAAATAATAATAATAATAATAATAATAATAATAATAATAATAATGTTCATTTAAAATTATAATTGTATGTAAATTAATCTTAAATAACTAATTTATATATATATATATATATATATATATAGATCTCAATTAATTTTTATTTTTATATTAATTTTCATTACATTGTCCTTCAGAAAGGAAATATATATATATAAGAAAATATCTCTTTTATTGCCATTTTCCATTTTTGATGTATTCTTTATTATTTTTTAACAAATAATACATAATATTAATATACTCATTACATATGACCGTATTCTAAATCAATAATATGATCCATGCAATAGCGAAATGAATATAATATAGTGCATTTATAAATACTGTAGTCACAATGTCCTCACTTGCAAAGCTAATTTCAGGCATGTGCAAAGTTTTAATTGGTCGCGGAGATGTTCATTAATGGCGCTGAGATCTGAAGCCAAGCCTGGCTCACGCTTCGTATTAAACTCGACTAGTCCTCTTGATCTGACATAAAGAGCTGCAGTAATTTTCCAGCTACAGAGCTTTAAGTGACCGGCTAACGGGTGGTCGCACGTAACGGGGCTAATTGTCCCGCAGCAGACAGAGCTAATATAAGGACATGTTGCGCGCAGTCGCTTTCCAGCAAACTCGCCCCGTAGATGTGTGAACAACTGATCTAATAAGCTGCGGTACGATCGCTGCGCTGTCTTACCACTCCGCCAGAGAGAATTCAGCAATAATCATAAAAAAAGTAATCACGGACAAGCCCCGGGCATATTCATTTTCACTTACCGCCTTTGTCATTTTCTGCCTCTCTTTCTCTCTCCAGTGGTTGCGCTGATATTCATGGCCTTTAGCGTGCCGTTGAAGCCAAGTCGCATTTGTTTGCATATTATTCACACGCTATAGATGCTCCGTGTTGGCTAACCCAGCCATGAGCCGCAGAAAGAGGGACAAAACACTCGCTAAACACCCGCCTGCTAATCACATTAGCCTGAAATCACTACAGCATGACTATCTTTTGTCTATTTTTGTTTGTTTTTCACTAAATTCTACACTGCTTTATAAAATATGCATTCTGTGGCTGTATTTTCGGCGTGAAAGGATCATATCGCTTGTAAGACTCATTCATGATGTCGAATAAAACATCACTATTGATGCTACACACACTTAAGATGTTTCAGCATGAAAGTGATATCTGGAGAACAGAAAAAAACGTTAATATATTATTAAAAAGTAGTTTATGTAACATTAATATTATAATTGATGTCATACTGTCATATTAAGCCAAATAATAATAATAATAATAATACTGTTTTCAATATAAAAATCAGAAATGTTTGTTGAGCAGCAAATCAGCATATTGGTTTCTGAAGGATCATGTGACACTCAAGACTGTAATGATGCTGAAAATTCAGCTTTGCATCACAGAAATAAATTAAATATTGCAATATATTCACATAGAAAACGGTTATTTTAAATTGTAATAATATTTCACAATGTTCCTGTTTTTACTGTATTTTTATTTAGCTTTGCATTGGAGAAATAAATTAAATATTACAATATATTCGCATAGAAAACAGTTATTTTTAAATGTAATAATATTTCACAATTTTCCTGTTTTTATTGTATTTTTTATTCAGCTTAGCATCACATAAATAAATAAAATATTACAATATATTCACATAGAAAACAGTTATTTTAAATTGTAATAATATTTCACTTTTTTTTTGTTTTTACTGTATTTTTTTATTCAGCTTTGCATCAGATAAAAAAAATTAAATATTACAATATATTCACATACAAAACAGTTATTTTAAATTGTAATAATATTTCACAATTTTCCTGTTTTTACTGTATTTTGTATTATATATATATATATATATTTGATATAGATATATTTATATTAAATATAGATATTTAATCTTAATCTTTAATCTTAAATATCTTTTCAAATGCAATAACCAATAAACTAACATCAGTAAAAAAAAAAAAAAAAATTATGGTGTTTTAGGTAAATACTTGTCATATGCCTCTAAATATCTATTTTTTAATCATAGAAAATATATTAAAATATATAAAATCATAGAATTATATATCATACAAATGGACAAGCAAAGACTTTGTAGTGAATAAAACAATTGTAAAAAAAAAAAAATCTGGGAAAAAATGTGCTATTTAATTTAATGACCAATTTTAGAATAAGCTGCTTTTTATGTATACAAAAAAATACTGCCACCTGCTCAATTCAGCGCAGTGTAGTAGAAATCTATACAAGACAGACATTTTCCTCAATATTTAATTTTTAGGAATCTCAAGTCTGTCTTTCTTTATTTAGTTAGTTTTTTTTTTGAAGTCTGCCTCTTGTTTGTTTGGAGTAAAGCTATCTGTGAATAATTAAATCAAATGCATCTCTTCCCTTCCTCCAGTTGTGAGAGCCAAAGTAGCGTTTTAAATATTTACGCTCCGGCAATGCTTTGCCCACAGTTTCAGAACTCTTCAGATGCATGCAAAAATAATATGATGCTTGTACGTGTTGTGCAACAGATGTCTTACCATAGTTTTAGAGGCAATGTTCAAAACCCCTTTGAATGATTCACCAATCTGGTTTCTGCCAGTGTCAGATAATAGACACACAAAGCTGGCAGCACCGTCGTATTCAAAAGAGATTTGCATTTCCAGAAGGAAATAACAGTGCAGGCGGCGGAAGAACAATGTCAAAGTTTTGGGTGACTTCAGGTTCCAGCTTTAGCTCTGCATCAGTGCTGCTTTGTAATTATCCTCAATGACATGAATATCCTGACGTCTGATTGAAGGTGCATGTGTTGGTGACATATAGTCTTGTTGTTCCGTGACAGGCCGGAAAATGCCTGCATGTGACAAAAGTGCTGCGTGATGGATGTTTGTGGCGGAGGGATTTGATTGATGGCCGATGTAAAGGTTATGTCACGGGGTTTGAACTCTGGAATTCTGACGTCTGACCTGATTTGATTTGATCTGTGTTGACTGACACGCCTCATCAGCTCTAGAGGAGCCACGGTGTCTAAATGCACAAAAAGACATCGAGGTATTCCAAAATGCATCAGTTCAAGGTTATTTATTTATTTATTTATTAAATCTCTATGGAGAAAATTAATGGTTAAAGTTGGGTACATTTTGCATAAACTTTGGTTAAATTTGGTTTCATTTGTTGGCTAAACAAATTGGCATTACAGTTTTGTGGTTTAGTTCAGTTCAAGGTTAAAACCTCTTTAGTGACAGATTATTATTACTATTATTTATTTTTGTGAGTGTGTGTGGAATCTCTATAAAGCAAATGAACTGAGAAATAATAAAAAAAAAATCCTCATAATCTTATAAAAGGCTGAATTTCCTTTGTGACATGATTTTAATGAGTGCATTTGTAATTAAGCACATTAATCTACCAACTGTCAATAGTTGATTTAATTATTAGGTTGGTTTTATTTCACTTCTGTGCATTTTGCTAAGAGACTGAAAAAAAGCTAAAAAAGCTAAAATAATAGTACATTCATATACAGTATAATATAATTTAAAATATTATATTAAAATGTTTTTTTTTTTGCTAATAAAAATATTACATATTTTAATATGATTTAATATTTTGCTGGAATATATATTATATAAATGTATTATTATTAGTAGTAGTAGTAGTAGTAGTAGTAGTAGTAGTAGTAGTATTAAAAAAGTCACTGTAATGCACATTTTGGTAAGAGACAAAAAATTAAAAAAATTTAAAATATAAAAATATTTATTTATTTATTTATTTATTTATTTATATATAATATTTATAAAAAAGCTAAAAAGTTATATTATATTATATTATATTATATGCACTGTTTTATTTTTTTTTCTAACTTTTTAGATGCTTTTGGTTGAAATCAAAGCTGTATTTTTGTGGTTTATCTCTAAGCTGGTTTGTTTTTTCTTTCTTTCAAGGTTTAACCCCCCAACCCCCCCTATTTTTTTAGATTTTTTTTTTTTTTTTTTAACATCAGGAACCAAGGCCACTAAACTTTTTATTAAAATAAATCTAAATGCATAAAAAGACATCAAGATATTCTAAAAGGATTATGAAGCGAATAGTCAATAGGTTTAAATTGCACCATAACTTTTTATTTGATTACATCATTTTGCAGTGCATCATGAGAAGAGTAGTCGATTTAGTAGTAAAACATTAAAGTCACATGCAGTTTTGGAAGTTTTGGTCTAAATTTCAGATGCATTTGATTCAGATTAAAGCCTGTGTTGTCTCTGAGCTGCTTTGGGTCATTTTAAGGTTAAAAACTCTTTAGTGATGGATTTGTTTGAAGTACCTGTGGAGAAAATGATGAAACAATGACTTTTTTTCAATTACCTTTTTTTTTATTTGATTTGAAATGACTACCTAGTTTTTCATTTGATTACAAAATTTTGCAATGCTTCATGAGAAGAGTAGCTGATTAAATTGCAGAACTTTAGTTAGATTGTCCTTTTTTCCTGAAATTCAGATGTTTTTGTTGTCAAATCAAAGCCTATACTGAGCTGTAAACAGATGCTTAGTGCACAGCTTTTTAATAAAATACATCTAAATGAGGTCGAGGTATTCTAAAATGCATTATGAAGCAAATAGTTAAAAGTCAGTAGGTTTACATTGCACAGCAGATGTTATTTAATTACATAATTTTGCAATTTGATTTTGTAGTTTAAACTCAGTTTTGGTTCATTGTGGCTGATCTCTGAGCTGCTTTGGTTCATTTTAAGGTTAAAAGTGATGGATTTATTTGAAATCCCCAAGTAGAAAGGGAATGGAAAGATTAGTTTTTTTATTAGTTTACAAAATTTTGCAATGCATCATGAGAGGAGTTGATTTTGTAGTTAAACAATTTTAACTTCTTTTTTAGTTTTGTGTTTTCAGTTCATGTTGAAATCAAAACCTTATTTATCTTATTTTTTATCTTCCATCTCTGAGCTGCTTTGGCTCAATTCAAGGTTTAAAACTCTTAAGTGATGGATAATATGGATTTGATGGAGAAAATGAATGAAAAAAAAAAAACATCCTTACAGAACAGAGGCCACTGTAAACAGACGCTAAATGCACAATTTTTAAACTAAAGTACTTCTAAACGCATAAAATGACACTGGGGTAGTATAAAATGCATTATGAGTCGAACAGCTTGATCATTGCACAATAGTTTTTGATTCAGTTCAAGGTTTAAAACTTTAGCATGGACTTTTTTAAAAAAATCCCTATGGAGAAAATGAATTGGAAAATGAGGCTGCTGTAAATGTGGACACCCACTGCAAGGTACAACTTTTTAATAAAGTACTAGGACTGTGGAAAGAAGGATATCTGAAGAAGATGAAGCAGATATGAGGTATTTCATAGCTGCGAGCGCTTTATTCAAATGGTCACATTCTGAGAAGGGAGGAGAGGAGAAATGGGGCGTTCTGGTCTATTTTAAACAGATTGCCTTTAAATATTCAAAATGAAAATGATTCTGCTTTTACTCAGTGTTAAATTGAATAAAATGGGATTAATATCTAATCCTCCTCTGTGCTTAGATTTTGAGATTTGCTGCGGCTGCTGCAGCGCCGCCTCAATCCATCTGCAGTCTGCTGGCTTTTGATGTCATAAACTTCTGCTTTTTGATGTCTGCTTAAAGGAATAATTCACCCCGACATTAAAATTCTGTCATTCATTCGTTAACAGAATATTTAGCAGAATGTCCAGGGGCGAGTGCCTTAAAAATGTTTTTAAGTCCATCAGTTAATTCTTTTACCATCTTTTTTTAATCTCTAGAACTTTATTTGAAAAAGTTGTGTCTTACACTCCTTTTTAAAGATGTATGACCATAAACAAATTAATGAACCATGTTTTTGCATATGTTAAGACAAAATATAACAGTGTTATAATTGCATATACATTATGCAGTTGATGCATATTTGTCTATCATACAAGAAAAAACAGTTAAGATTTCAGCAAAAATATGGCATAGTTTATTATCAATTATTTAGATTTTTTTACTTTAGTTATTATTATTTATTTATATTTTTTTATTTTATCAACACTCAAAAATATGGTATATTTTATTATTAACCATTTTTAACAAACTTTATTTATTATTATTATTATTATTATTATTATTATTATTATTATTATTATTATTATTATTATGCAGTTAATTTTATTATTTATCAGCATTAACTATTTACCTTTTTACTTCATTTATTTATTTATTTATTTAATAATAATAATAATAATAATAATATTATTATTATCATTTGATTTATTTTATTATTTATCACCACTCAAAAAATATGGTACAGTTTATTATTAACTATTTACTTTTTTACCACTTTATTTATGATTATTATTATTATTAGTAGTAGTAGTAGTAGTAGTAGTGCTAGTAGTATTCAATTAATTTTATAATTTATCAGCATAACTATTTTTTTTTTTTTTTACTTTTTTACAACTTTATTTATTTATTTATTTATTATTATTATTATTATTCAATTAAGTTATTATTTTATTTTATTTTTTTACTTTATTTATTGTTATTATTTATATTATTTGGTTTATTTTATTATTTATCACCTCTCAAAAAATATGGTACAGTTTGTTATTAACTATGTAATTTTCTACAACTTTATTATTATTATTATTATTATTTCAATTAATTTATTCATCAGCATTAACTATTTACCTTTTTTTAACTTAATTTATTATCATTATTTAGATTATTTGGTTCATTTTATTATTTATTACCACTCAACATTATGTTATAGTTTATAGCAACTATATTATTTTTTTTCATATGCATCAATTTATTATTTATTTTATTATTTATTAAACTAATGTTTTTAAAATGCATTCAAACTGCGTACAGTCAGCTTAAATATGGTCAGTGCAAAAATAATAACATTTATTTCATTAAAAAGTATGAATATGATTAAAACATGACTAGCTGTGGAACAAGCAATACATAATAAATATATAAAAATATATAACAGAAATCGTACCTGTTTCATTTACAGGATACTGACAAAAAATGGTGTAGAAACAATTTTCACACAAATTGCATGAAATTTTGAAGCAGGAAATAATATTTTCTTGTTAAAAAAAAAAAAATAAATACATTCTATTTTTGCATTACATTTTTTTTTTTTTTAATGCATGGAAATTTTATATGCAATTCAAAACTTTTTTGTAGTTTTCTAATGCAAAACTCACCATCATGATGTTAAAGTGTGGGTGGTTGTCAGGGCATGGCTAAACGGTTGCTAAGGCTTTAACACTGTTGCTATGTGGTTGCTAGAATGCTTCCTAATTTTAATCCACAATCACAATAGTGATGGCTGCAAGAACACAGTTGCCCGATGAAGCATCCTGGATGGGGACTCTTTAAGTACGTCTTTGTCAAATGGATGAAAAATATCCTATGCAAATCCTTACGGGACTTCCTCGAAGATCCCGGCAGCGGCCCATTGACTTTTATGACACAACATTACCCAGCTCTTTCTATTTCTTCAGTCTTTGCTCATATCTAAGCACGTGTTCTTTATTTTTAAGTGGCTGAATGAAAAGTGAATCAAGTGTTAAGATGGTGAGAGAAATAACTTTTCATGTGAAAACACTTTGGCTTTTATGGGAGCACTAAACGATTCATAATGCGGAGTGATTCGGGGGCTCTGACTCTGACGGGGTTAAATAGAGGAGAAAGTGAGCGTGCGAGGCGACGCGGCACAAATCTCCTTTACGACGGCGGCTCTTAAAGAGCTGTCAGTCTGTGGTCTTGCATGAGCTCACCTCTCCTGACCATCTGCTCCGTAAGCCGTCTCCTGCGCCGGTGCCACGGCTGCCAGCGTCAAACACACTTTGTTGACACCATTAAGTGGGTCATTCCTGTTACACAGCGCCTTATGAACTTTTTGGCTTTTATGAATATGCGTGTGGTGTAATTTAAGGACCTGTTTCTAAGAAAACTCTCCGGTCAAGTTCTGACACTTCAACTTTTCTAATTATGACTTTAGTCATTACTCACACAATGGCAAAAGCTGAGGTTAGTCATTACTTAGGGAAGGATTGGCATTAGATTAAGTTGGTTTCATATGTTTTTGATGAAGTTTTTATATTATTATACAAATTTCTGTAATTTTAGCAAACAGGATGGTAGACACAAACCAACTAATCCAGTGGTTCCCAAACTGGGGGGCACGGAGTTATGATAAGGGGGGCGGGCAATGCTAGTGTACAGTCGGCCGATTTTTATATAGATTCGAAAGAAACAACGGTCGAAAATATCCGCACTGCCCGGTAGTATTCAGCGCTCAATATCGTTCAATATTCCGCTCTATGAATATACGTTCCGTTGAGTTGCTCACGGCCCATATGAATGCTCCACTCGTGTTCCGCTTATGCTCAAAGGAAAAGCAAAGTCCGCTCAAATAACGCACCGACAGAAAATGTCAGCGTGTACTTGTTCCTGTTTGCAATAGTGTCGCATACTGTGCTGTAACATGCTAGTACTGCTGTACTGGACAACGCTGGTAAAATGACGCTACCCTCTCGTGACGTATGCTCTGATCACATGCTCTGATAATAATAGCTTTTTAGGACTATACATTATTTTGATAATTAGTCCAAAAATGTTCTAATATCTAATTCCATTTCATAGAACTGAATAAAAAATAATATATTGAGATTTAATATTCGTATATTTTCTGTCCAATTTTATTGTTACTTTCAATAAACGTGGTTATTTTATTGGCTTGTGATTATTTTTTATTCAGTATCATTAAAATTACTGAGTTAAACTAAAAAGTCTTATAAAATGACTATATAATTTAATAAAATAATAAATAATTATTACAAAGCAGTTTCAGTTTCGGCCAAGAATTTTCATTTCGGTACATCCCTAGATTTTTATGTAAAAAGAAATGTTTATAGGGTGATACAAGACCCCACTGTGAAATTATCTTGCTTATTATATGGCTACTTGCCACATGTAAATAATTTAACACAAAATATGAATTTCATCATATTTTATTACCTCAAGACGACTCGCAGTTTGTAATTGTTTTTGTCGTAAAATAACAGACCACTAGATGGTGCAATTGATATCAGAAATGAGAACTGCGGTTAGCCGAGTAAAATTATGAATGAATGACGCATAGTAGTTCTGCTCTAAGCATGGACAAGTTTTTGAAAAGACATCAAGTGCCAGGTAAACGTAGATAGACTGTAGATGAGGTAGATAATGAACTTCAGAGATCGCAACTACAACAAAGAGATAAAAAATGAGAAAATTGAGAAAATCTGTTTAAAAAACAATAAAAGCTGTTTCATAGTAAAAAAAAAAACAAAAAACAAAAAAACGGTACTTAGTAAAGCTGCATGCTTTAGTTTTAATGTTTCTACTCTAAAAGTAACTAGTTCCTCGTTTAGTTTTTTTCAGTAAATTGTCACACACTGAATTATAATAATTGTAATAATTATTACATTTCAAATAATTCCTTCTGAAATTGTGTTTATGTTTATGTTTATGTGTAAACGAAGGGGGTGGGGGGGGCTTGAATTTTTTTTATTCTGCAAAAGGGGGGCCCTGCAGAAAAAGTTTGGGAACCACTGAACTAATCCATCAAATCCATCAATTCTTAGAATAATCTCAGAAGCCTCAGAAACTTCATGGAGATTGCCTTGTAATTAAAACATTACAATAAACAAATTAAAACAAGAAAACATTTAGTTTGAAACATTATGGTAAGAGACTGGCAGACTATATGTATGTGTATATTCCAATAAAAGTGATAAATAATGTATTATTTTATGGAGGGCCAAATTACTCAAAATTAAATAATTAAATGAATGTTGAAATATATAAATAAATCGTTAAATGCATCATTTAATTATTGAAAGCATAAATAAATGTATAAATATTTATTTATTTAAATATATATTTATTTATTTAACTTTTTATTTAGTTAAATATTTATTTATTTAATTATTTATTTATCTATTTAAATATTTATTTGTTCATTTATTTATTTAAATATTTATTTATTTACGCATTTATTTCTGCATTTATTTATTGCCTCCACATTTCATTTTGAGGTTTGCGGTTGTCGGCACGTCACTCAACAATAGTGGGCGTCACCTTTCCAGCTCGATTACTTTGGTCTTTCTAGTTCAGGCGACTTTTTCATGTTTTTCGCATCACGAGCTATGGCTGATAGGGGATGGTACAGTAAAAGATCTGTCGTTGACTCTTGCAGATGCAGTGACATGACATCTGACGCACGAAAGCCATTAGCACACGCCACTATGCTCAGTGGCACAACCGCTGATACTTCCGGTTTTCACTTACATGAATCAGCAGAGAGTAGCAGGTGCTACTGACACTCTTACTGAACATGTTAACACACGCACTTAACTGCAGAACAATATTTCATTGATGACGCGTTTCTATCAAATGTAGGATTAGTTACGTCGCGGAACTGATTTGTATGTATTTGCTTGTGTGACTGTGCCGATGGATTAATAATGCATTATAAAATAATGCATTATTTTTCACTAATTAAAAAGTTTTTATAATAATAATATAATATAATATAAAAATGTTTTTAGATTGTATATAAATGTATTTTAGCATTTTTAGTCTCTTACGGAAATGTGCATTACAGTGACTTTATTAGTTAAAGGAGCTAAATAACATAAAGTAAAATAAAATAATACATAATTAAATATATTAAATATATAATAAATATATAAATATATAAATACATTAAATATATAATATATTCCAGCAAAATATTTAATAATATTAAAAATATGTAATATTTTTTATAATAATAAAAATAATATTTTAATATAATATTTTAAAATATATTATACTGTGTATGCATGTATTATATTTTAGCTTTTGTTTTTTGTTTTTTCAGTGTCTTCCTAAAATGTGCACTACAGTATTTTTTTTTTATAAATCCAACCTAATAATTAAATCAGCTATTGACAGTTGGGTGATTAATGTGCTTCATTGAAAATGCACTCATTAAAATAATGTCACAAAGGAAATTAAGCCTTTTTTTAAGATTATTAAGATTTTTTGCATTATGCAAAAATACATTTATTTATTTTATTCTCTTGTTTTTCTTTACAGAAGTTGGTGAACTAAATAATATGAATTTAAAATTGTATCCAATACATTAAGATATATATGACATGGGACATGGAAATGAATCCAAGTGCATTTATGCATAAATCTTTCCGGCGGCGAGGGACGAGGAGGCAGCGGCTCTCAAAATGCGGTCTTCCATAAGGCCGGGCGCATTAAAATTAATTTTGCTTTAGAGCTTCATGTCCTCTCATATCTTAGCGTATGCATTTTTCATCGGCTATTTACAGTGCTTTCGGCTCTTCCTGCTTCTAAACAGCTTTCTTTGGCTTTTCCACGAGCAGCTCTTCATCTCAAACCTTCTGGGTTGTAGATTTTTTTAAACAGATGACATCCGATCAAAGATCCGCTAGCGGGTTAATCTCACGCCAACCCCGAGATAAGTCTCTGGACCAGAGCGTCTCCAGCGGCTATCGTATGGAGAGTTTCCACATCAGCTTATTGTTTGATCTATATTTGATGATCGTGCCAATCTAGACTTGTGTGTGGAGATGCTAGCAGAGGAAAACAAACCAGCCCGGCCCGGCCTGCCCTACACAAGCCCTGTTTGATCCACATCCACCCACCCCGTGTCGCTCCGCAAATATTAGCAGGAGGTCGGGGATGCTGCGGGTGAAGAAGGGCCACGTCTGCTGAACTCTGATGCTGTACGTGTGATTACTTCCTAGGGCTGTGCGCTTTGCTTCCCATTGAAACTCTGGAGTGAATCACGCTAGGACATATTTCAGCTTTCAGAGTCGCTGCAATGCATGCGTTCTTGTAATACAGTCACAAAAACATCCTGTCCAGACACACGTTTTTGTTTTTAATTAAAACCAGCATGCTAATTAAATCAGCTACTGACGATTGGGTGATTAATGTGCTTAATTGTCATGAAAATAATGTCACAAAGCAAATGAGGCTGTTTTTAAGAACATTTTCTTGCATTAGGCAATATATTATTGCGGATTGTTGAGGCAAAATAAGACCTTGAGATTTCTCACAACACTTTTACTCATTTTTAATGTTTCAGATTTTATTTTATACATGGAAATGAACAGCTTTCAGCTGTAAAGCCGCTCATGACTGTGTTCAGTTAATCATATGATAAAGATTTTAATTTAGACACAGGGATATCACAGGAAATTATTTCAATATTAATTATTAATAAAGCTTAATAGCTTTATATCAGATGTAGCTATAGCGGTATTCATAAAGAAATGCTAAAAAGGAGACTTATGTTTTTCATTTCTCTATTTCTACTCATTTCTATGTAGGGGAAAAAACTGAGATATCAGTTGTTAGATGTTTATGTATATAAACAGCCATTCATAAGATTGGGATACGAAAGTTTTTTTTTTTTAAGACATCCCTTATTAAGGCTGCATTTATTTGATAAAAAATACTGTAAAATTGTGAAATATTATTACAATTTAAAACAATGTTTTTCTATTTGAATATATTTTACAATATAATTTATTCCTGTGATCAAAGCTGGATTTTCAGCATCATTACTCCAGTCTTCAGTGTCACATGATCTTTCAAGAAATCATTTGCTGATTTATTATCAATGTTGGAAACATTGTATTCTAAATCAAAATCATATTTATACTGTATATAATATATACACTGCCGGTCAAAAGTTTGGGATCAGTAAGATTTTAAAATGTATTTCAAATATGTTTCTAATGCTTATTAAGGCTGCGTTTATTTGATCAAAAATGCAGAAAAAAAAAATAAATGTTATATGTGAAATATTATCACAATGTAAAACTACGCTCTTCTATTTTAATATACATTCAAAATCAAATTTATTTCTGTGATCAAAGCTGAATTTTTCAGCATCATTACTCCAGTATTCAGTGTCACATGATCCTTCAGAAATTATTTGAATATATTGATTTATTATCAGTGCTGGATTTATTATCAGTGCTGTTTTTTAGGATTCATCTTTGATGAATAAAAAAAGATAAAAAGAACAGCATTTATTTAAAATAGAAATCTTTTCTAACTATATAAACTACTGTTCAAAAGTTTGGGATCAGTAGATTTTTATTCTTTTTCTTTTTTTTTTCTTTTAAGAAATTAATACTTTTATTCACCAAGGATGTGTTAAATTAAAATGTGATGGCATAGATTTACACTGTTAAAAAAAAAAAAAAAGATTTATATTTTAAATAAATGCTGTTCTTTTTAACTTGTTATTCATCAAAGAATCCTGAAAAAATAATCACAGGTTCCAAAAAAATATTAAGCAGCACAACTCTTTCCAACACTGATAATTCTAATAATAAATCAGCATATTAGAATGATTTCTGAAGGATCACGTGACACTTAAGCCCGGAGTAACAGCTGATAAAAATTTAGCTTTGCATCACAGAATAAATTATGTTTTAAAGTATATTAAATTAAAAACCTTTAATTAATGTTGTAATAACATTTTGCAGTATTATTGTTTTTTTTTTCTGTATTTTTGATCAAATAAATGCAGCCTTGATGAGCATAAGAGTCTTTAAAAACATTGCAAGCTTTTAAGATCCCAAACTTTTAAGCGGTAGTGTATATACACACAAACTGCATGTGTACAACCTGTTGCTAAAACTCAAGAGCATTTTCAGAGTATTTTTAACTTTTTTTTCACCATTTTAGAAGAACAGTAAAAAAATAAATAAACCAAAATAAATAATAAATAAAGGTTGCACATACTGAATTCCCAGCCCACTCTTGCTGGATGCTGCAGCTATATAGGGTGTGGGTGTGTGTGTGTGTGTGTGTGTGTGTGTGTGTGCCAGATACGGGTTATAACTGTGAAGAGCTGGATCAAGGCCTGCAAACATGCACTTTTTTTTTTCTTCCATCTACTTCTGGAGCAATATTTGCTCTTGCTAGAATACACAGAGAGCTCAAACACACTACTATTACACTCCAGACCGCAGCCTTTTCTTATCTCAGCCTCAACCCTTTTATGTTTTGGAAATGAAGCCGGACAGTCTTACAAAAACAGTGCAGGAGCATGGCATCGGATGGTAATGCTGGACTTTGATGTGAATCATGTGCATGTATTTTGGGGCCCAGCTTCAGTAACATTTTTAAAAGTTACATAAATGTTACAACAAAACATTCTTAAACTAATGTTTATGGAATGTTCTTAGAACTCTATTAATATTTTAAACAACATTCTCGGGAACATCCTCATGATGTTATTTTGATGCTGTTTGCACTTATTGAACGTTCTTATGATCTTGAGAGAAAATGTTCTTAGAATATTCCGTTCAAATAACATTATTTTTTGGGCGAAAATAAAGTTAGTGGAATGTCGTTGGAGACCTTTTTGTAACATTTAAATAATGTTGTTATTATCACAAGAAAACTGGAATAACAATTGTTTTGTTTAAAATACAGTCTGTTGTCTCAGGGAAATTGTGAGAATATCAGTCTATGGGTTTTCACTGTGAATTATAAGATGACTGGTCATTTTTACTTCCAGAGTCTGAACATTTAACAGTATTTCACTGTAAAATTACATCTAATGAGATCTATTACAATTTTTAACCATATAGTAAGAGAGCTTGCCAGTTAAGGGGTTTTTACTAAAGCATTTTTTACCTTTTATCATACAATTACAAACATTTTTAAATGTTACTATAAAAATAATTTTTCAAAGATTCCAAAAACAGCTCTAAAACACCTCTATCTGTTAAATAAAATAAAATAAATAAAATAAAAAAGTACTTAAAAACTGGTTTTCAGTGTTGCTTTTGTATCATTGTTATAGTTTTAGTTAATATTTTCAATTTCTTTTTATCTTTATATTTTCTAATTTTATTTTAATTTTAGTTTTTCATTTTAATTTATAATAAGAAGAAGAAATGTTTTTTTTTTTTCGTTTTTTTTTTTTTTGGTTTTTTTGAGGAGTTAATGTTTATTTTATTTCAAGCAAGTTTTCTTAGTTTCAGGTATAAGAACCCTAAATGTTTTCAACATTTATAATAATAATAATAATAAGAAGAAATATTTTTTAAGCAGAAAATCAGCATATCAGAATGAAAATAATATTTTATTTTATTTTGTTTTGTTTTATTATTTCAGTTAAAGTTTTTTTTTTTTTTTTTTTTTTTTTATTACGGTTTTTAACTGTATAGTAAGAGAGCTTGCCTTTAACCAGTTAAGGGGTTTTTACCAAAGCATTTTTTTCATTATTATAAAATTATAAACATTTTTAAATGTCACTATAAAAATAATTTTTTAAAGTGAATACAACAAAGATTATTTGGAGTATGTTTTTCTTTGTGATTATTTACTAGCAATGTCTTGTACAATAATTAAAGTAAGTCCTACACCAAACTTTATTTATTTACTGACTTAGACTTATACATAGATCCCTATTGTCATTGTTGAAATCAGCAGCTCTTTATTGCTCATTAAATTATCAACAATAAATAGAACATAAAGTTCCAAAAATAGCTCTAAAACATATCTGTTAAAATAATAAAAAATAAAATAAAATAAAATAGTGCACAAAGGTTGACTGGCCTTTTTTCCTCCTTAATCTGATTGAGGCAAATAGTTTCTAATTCATATAAGCCTATACATCTCCAGCTCCTGGAGTGTGTTTTCCCTTTTATTCATTCCCAGGAGCCACGGCAGGATGCATAAACCAGGATCTAATGACCTCTTAGTGGATCCGAGGCTGTGCATTAATGCGCTTCCTCTTCCTGTTTGAGTGTAAACACAATAAAATAGCATTTGCATTTATATAGTTTTTCACCAGTGGCATTACTCGACTCAGGGTGGGCCGTCGGACAGCTTCATGTTGATTATTACCTGTGGAAAATTAAGATAAGTAAGTAATCCCATGAAAGGAAATGGCTTCTGCATCTCCACTCCCGGTTAACAAGAGAAATGCAATCTTACAGTTATGTTTCTAATGCAATGCAGACGCTTTTCAAAGTTATCCTGGAGCGGAGTAGGCGTCCGTGATCTTTTGAAGATCGTGCAATGTTTTCTTCTGAAAATGGTCGGCAGTTATTTGTTGTAGCGAATGCCGACGCGCAGGGTCTGTTTTCTTAATATACCAGCAAATCTTCCTGGCGGTGAGTTTGCCTCGACAGCCCCATTAGGCAAAATAGCGCGCTATAAACAAAACTAAACTTGAAAGAGCGGCCGCACGCCGAAACGGCACGAACGTGTGAGAATATCCTGCGAGCCTTTGATGTTTGCTTCTGTTCGGGCCACGAAACGGATGGAAGGTTAGAGGAAGCGGAAAGCTATCAGACAGATAGCGATCGAGGTGTTTGGCTTCGTTTGGCTTCGGTTTTAATGATAAAACATTGTCCTTTTCTGTAAGCCCTCATGGGAGGCGGCGTTCGTGACAGAAGACAAACAAGATTCTGACACTTCCCGTTAATTAACCTAATTAGCATAGGCCTATTATGTGGCCGGACGGTATCGTGACAGGCCTCCGTGAGACACTGCAACGATGACCTTTTGCGGACACCACCAGCTGTCAGCAATTACCTGAGAGCGATCGGCCCCAATAAAAGCACTGGAGTCCTTCGGCGCCGCTTTACGCTACATATACAGTCACCGAGAGTGGAAGAGTCGTCTCTTAAATTAACATATATGCTTTTATTCAGCAATGATGCATTAAACTGTGCAAAAGTGACAGTAAAGACATTTATAATGTTACAAAAGATTTTTAGTTCAAATAAATACGATTAATTTGAAGAATCATGAAAAACTGGTTTTCAACCAGTGTTGCTTTTGTATCGTTGTATCATAGTTTTATTTTCTTTTCTTTATTTTTAATTTCTTTTTATCTTTATATTTTCTAATTTCATTTTCATTTTAGTTAGTTTTCGTAATTTTGTTGTTTCTGACATTTCTGTAAGTGTTTTATACGTGTAGTCTATATGTGCAAGTCTTTTGTTTGCCTTTTTAAATTAATCAATATATTTTTTACTTCAGTTTTAATTGTTTGTTGAACATTTTATTTTATTTTATTTTATTTTATTTTTTTATTTTATTTAATATTTCAGTTAATGTTTATTTTATTTCAAGCAAGTTTTCTTTGTTTCAGGTATAAGAACCCTGTTTTCAACATTTCTAATACTAATTAGAAATGTTTTTTGAGCAAATCAGCATATAAGAATGAAAATTATTTTATTTTATTTTATTTTATTTTATAATTTTTTTTTTTTAATTTAATTTAATTTAATTTTATTTTTAATTGTAAGTAAGTTTTCTTAGTTCCAGGTATAAGAACCCTGTTTTCAACATTTATAATAACAATAAGAAATGTTTTTTTTTTTTTTTTTTTTTTTTTTTTTTAGCAGAAAATCAGCATATAAAAATGAAAATAATATTTTAGTTTAGTTTAGTTAACTTTTATTTTATTTCAAGCAAGCATATTCAAGCATATATTATTGAATTTTATTATTTAATTTTATTTTTTATTTATTTTATTTTATTATTTCAGTTAATGTTTTTTAGCAAATCAGCATATAAGAATGAAAATTATTTTATTTTATTTTATTTTATTTTATTTTATTTTATAATTTTTTTTTTTTTATTTAATTTTATTTAATTGTATTTTTAATTGTAAGTAAGTTTTCTTAGTTCCAGGTATAAGAACCCTGTTTTCAACATTTATAATAACAATAAGAAATGTTTTTTTTTTTTTTTTTTTTTTTTTTTTTTAGCAGAAAATCAGCATATAAAAATGAAAATAATTTTTCATTTTTTTATTTTTTATTATTTTATTTTATATTTTATTTTATTATTTTTATTTTATATTTTATTTATTTTATTTTATTATTACAGTTAATGTTTATTTTATTTCAAGCAAGTTTTCTAAGTTTCAGGTATAAGAACCCTGTTTTCAACATTTATAATAACAATAAGAAATGTTTTTTTTTTTTTTTTTTTTTTTTTTTAAACGAGCAGCAAATCACCATATTACAATGAAAATAATATTTTATTTTATTTTATTTTATTATTTTATTTTATATTTTATTATATCAGTTAATGTTTATTTTATTTCAAGTATAAGAACCCTGTTTTCAACATTTATAATAATATTAAGAAATGTTTTTTTGAGCAGCAAATCAGCATATCACAATGAAATTAATATTTTATTTTTTTTATTTTGAAACATTCTGAAGATGTGAAGATGCAAGATTTTGTTTGTTTGTTTGTTTGTTTTTAAGTTTGCATGGCTGTTCACAACAATGTTTCTCCCTATAAACGCTGACATCTTATTTGCGTCCAGGCTTAGATTTTCAGAGAATACCAACTAGATTTTAGTCTGTTCCTCACACACAGTTATCTTATTCCTTCACAAGACTTTCGTGCTACCTTTCTGTCGTTTCTGGAGCTTGACAGACGTGGTCACAGTGAGCTGTTGTTGTACATAAAAGAGCTTTGTAGAGATTCCTCCAAAACTCTCCTTTTGTGAGAGAAAGCCGCACGTGTTCGGAGCGACGTGAAAACTTCTCTTTTAAACTCGGTGTCTTATCTTCTTCTGTCTGCGTTCGCCAGGCTTTTTCTTGCGAGAAGCTTGCATTTCTCCCTCAGGAATAAGGTCCATTAAACTTTATAGGCTGCGGGCTTTGCTTTAGTTAAAACGTGTGACTAAATGTAAATATGTGCTTTGTATCGGGAGCCAGGAGGCTGTTGAGGCGCGCACAATTGGCTCAGAAAATGCACTGAATAAATTTACTTAAAGAACAACTAAATGCTCTGGAAATGCTTACAAGTTGACGCTAATGAGATCCATGAGCGTGCTGTTTTACTTGATGAACTGCTGTCGTTGTGCGGCTCCGGCTGATGTAATTGATGTGTTTAACCGCAGGTACGTCGGTAATGAAGGTGATGGCCTCAGACGCTGATGATCCCACCTATGGAAGCAGCGCTCGGATAGTTTACAGCGTCCTGGAAGGAGAACGATTTT
The DNA here is from genome assembly GCA_036247105.1 of Cirrhinus mrigala. Classification (NCBI taxonomy): domain Eukaryota; kingdom Metazoa; phylum Chordata; class Actinopteri; order Cypriniformes; family Cyprinidae; genus Cirrhinus; species Cirrhinus mrigala. The sequence continues at coordinate 34,229,253 of CM070012.1, read as the reverse complement.
TTACTGTTGACCGACAAACCGGTAAGCGCATCAATGAGTTCCCTATTCCCTAAAACTTCTTTTTATTAGTGCATTTGCACACAAACATCATGGTGAAAAGTTTTTCACTCACTTTGTTCAGAAACTGTACAAATCAACTTTTCTGTGGATGACTGTTTCAGTTTTAGGGATATTTTTAGATATTTTTTCTTCTTTTTATAGACTGAACTGTAATTCAGTGTCGGTTATTTTCCCAGGTGTTTTAAGTGCAGCAGCTCTGAGTCGATCACAAAAAGCCCCGAAAAACTGTGAGCAATTTAGAAAAACTGCTTTTGAATGAAATTTGTAGGTAGTAGAAATATAGAGTGCACAAGTATGGAGTAAAAAAAAAAAAAAAAGTTCTCTCAGTGGATAAAGTTACAGTATAATATTTGCAAGTGATTTCAATATCGTATTTTAAAAACTGTTCAATAGCCAAAGTCCCGGTGAATAAAACCAGTAAAACTATGAAATATTATTACTATTTAAAATAACTGTTTTCTTTGTGAATATATTGTAAAATGTAATTTATTTTTGTGATCAAAGCTGAATTTTCAGCATCATTACTTCAGTCTTGAGTGTCACATGATCCTTCAGAAATCATACTAATATGCTGATTTGTGGCTCAAGAAAGATTATTATAGCCAAAACTAAAAATTAAACATTAAAAAAAACCTTAAACATATATAATATAATATAATATAATATAATATAATATATAATATAATATAATATAATATAATTTAATATAATATGACAACTTTTTCAGCTTTTTCAAATGTCATTTATGATTGTCTTCAGTGTTGAAGACAGTTATTATAGCTGAAACTAAAATGTGAAGAAAAAAAAAATCCTTCCTTGAAAATAAAATAAACATAAACATGAACTAAAATTAAAAAAAAAGAAACCTTAAATGTATATAATATAATATAATATAACTTTTTCAACTTTTTCAGCTTTTTCAAATGTCATCAGCATTTTTCAGTTTAACTTATTGTAAGTACAACTGAAATAAAATTCATAAAAACAGTTTGGACTTAAAAATAAAAATAAAATAAAAAATAAAATAAAATAAATTAAAATAAAATAAAAGGACAAAAGCACACTAAAACTGAAATTAAAATTGAAAAAGTAAAATAAAAAAAATAAATAAATATTATAATAATGTCTAAATGATAACACTGGATGAAAGAAGTTGTGCTGCTTTATATTTTTGTGGAAATCAAGATATGTTTTTTTCAGGATTCTCTGATGAATAGAAAGTTCAAAAGAACAGCATTTATTTGAAATAATTAAAAAATCAGTGAATAAATCTAATATTATATGTGACCCTGGACCACAAAACCAGTCATAAGGGTCAATTTTTTGAAATGGAGATTTTATCATCTGAAAGCTGAATAAATAAGCTTTCCATTGACATATGGTTTGTTAGGATAGGACAGTATTTGGCCAACAAAATATCTTCATGGAGCACAATCTTTTCTTAATATCCTAATGATTTTTGGCATAAAAGAAAAATGTATAATTTTGACCCATACAATGTGTTGTTGGCTATTGCTACAAATATACCCATGCTACTTATGACTGGTTTTGTGCTCCAGGGTCACATATATGCCTTTACTGTCATTTTTGATTAGTTCAATGTGTCATTGCTAAAGAACCCCAAACTTTTGCGCTGTAGTGTATAAAAAATGCATTTTTATTCATAAATGAGTGTGTTTTGAACACTCTGAAAAATATTTACAGTTTCCTTCCATCCTTAAATAATTATAAAGCATGTTTTTTTTCCAGCTGGCGTGAGTTTCAGTTGAGTTTTGCGGCAGAGTAAGTAAACATGGTCCAGCCGCTTCAGATGGACCGTCATCACTGGAATCTCCAGGGAATATCTCAGCTTTTGTTGCCTGCGTCCGTCCCCCAGGGAACTAGCACTAAACTTTTAATGATTTCTTTTTTCGGGCCGGCGGGCACGAGACCTGAGAGCAGCGGATGATAAATGGCTTTGCCTGTGCCACGTTAGCAGCCGGACTTTCTGTACGCCCCTTCCTTCTGATCTAAGAACAGTTAGATGAGCTGGAAGCAGATGAGCTGCGTGTTTTGCTCGTGACCTCGTTTATTTCTCAAAAAAAAAAAAAAAAAGCATTAATCCTTGGACGGGGCTTTTAGTCTTTGACACATGAGAAATAAAAGGCTAGTTGAGGAGTTTGATATTAATATCAGTTTATTAGATCCAGTGTTAGTGGCTTGCGTTTGAACTACGGCTTCTCATCTCGTGCTCTCCAAATCTACAAACCGTTTGATGATGTTCTCATTTGCTTCTGCAATTTTCTCAAATGAGAGGCTTTTCAGCCTCTTGTCGTTCTGAAATTACTATGAATATGGAGAAAATGCCCTACCGGAGGAAGATTTTATTGATCAGAGGCCTTTTTTTTTTTCTTTTTTTGAAGTCACCTCTTCTGGTTACTAAGGCTGCATTTGACCAAAAATACAATAAATACAGTAAAAATCTGAAATATTATTGCAATTTAAAATAACTGTTTCCTGTTTGAATGTATGTTAAAATGTAATTTATTTGTGTGATCAAAGCCGAATTTTCAGCATCATTACTCCAGTCTTCAGTATCACATGATCCTTAAGAAAAAAATAAAAAATAAAAAAAAAATATATACATATATATATATATATATATATATATATATATATATATATATATATATATATATAGCGTTATATTGCATTGCTTAATTGTGATGGATAATTGTGGAATACTGTCACAATGCAAAAAAATAATAGAATAGAATAGAATAGAATAGAATAGAATAGAATAGATTAGAATAATATGACCATTATTATTATTATTATTATTATTATTATTATTATTATTATTATTATTATTATTATTATTATTATGTTTGCATTGTATTGCATTGCTTAATTGTGATGAAAATATTGTCACAATGCAAAAAAGCAATGCTAAAATTATATTATATTATATTATATTATATTATATTATATTATATTATATTATATTATATTATATTATATTATATTTTTTGCATTGTGACAGTGCAATATATACACACAATGTAAAAATAATAATAATATTAGTAATGGTCTTATTATTAAAAAAAGCAATGCTAAAATTATATTATATTATATTATATTATATTATATTATATTATATTATATTATATTATATTATATTTTTTGCATTGTGACAGTATTTTCATCACAATTAAACAATGCAATATAATGCAATTAAGCTAAATGTATGTATATATATATATATATATATATATATTGCAATGCAATATATACACACAATGTAAAAATAATAATAATATTAGTAATGGTCCTATTATTATATTATATTATATTATATTTTTTGCATTGTGACAGTATTTTCAGCACAATTAAACAATGCAATGCAATTAAGCCAAATGTATACACATTGTCACGGGTGCGGAGCAAAGCAACAGACACAGTGGGCGTGACGTCAGGCCTCGGAGAGGCTTTTATTAAACAATAACCAGAAAGTGTCCAAAAAGGGGGAAAAGTGTCCAAAATAAATGGGGGATCTGGTGTCCTCGACGTGAAGGGGTTCCGTGAAGGAGGAAGTGCCGCCGCTAAAGAATGGATGAAGCCACTAAAGGAAGCCGCTACCCGTCATATTGCCGCGGACCGGCGGGGAGCGCGTGCGGCCGCGGGACTCCGCCCCTTACCTGGACCCTTCCCTTCTGAACACTGCCCCTCCTTCACGGAACCCCTTCACGTCGAGGACACCAGATCCCCCATTTATTTTGGACACTTTTCCCCCTTTTTGGACACTTTCTGGTTATTGTTTAATAAAAGCCTCTCCGAGGCCTGACGTCACGCCCACTGTGTCTGTCGCTTGCTCCGCACCCGTGACAATTGGTGGAGAATGCAGGCATGGGCGGAGCTTAGACAGCGCAGTGGGAAACACCTGATGACGTCATCAGGTGGGCGTGACATCAGGCCTCTCTCGCTCGCAAAAGTCAAGGAAGATTCGGGCCCGGGGGGACGGAGAAACGACGGTGACGGCCTCCCAGCAGCTTAAGGGGTAAGTGATTGGCTTAATTTAGTATCACTTACCCTGCGGTTGGTTGAGGCTGTCGACTAAATTCCGGTTTCTCTGTCCCCGGTCCGGTGGCGTTGTGAGAGGGAGTCGCCCGGAGAGGAATCCCCGCCCACTCCGACCGCTGGAGCCTGGTTGAGGAAGGTAGCACTCCTGCGTGGGCGGCGGCCTGATGACGGGGATGTCGCTTGGGGGGGGGGATGTGACGAGTCGGCTGCCTCCCCCCTAACTATCAGCTTCACCCCGTCATCAGGCCGCCGCCCACGCAGGAGTGCTACCTTCCTCAACCAGGCTCCAGCGGTCGGAGTGGGCGGGGATTCCTCTCCGGGCGACTCCCTCTCGCAACGCCGCCAGACCTGGATGTTTCAGCGCCCCTCCTCCTCCCACACGCCCACTACCGTCGGGAGCCTGGTGAAGGGCGGCGATGAAGCTGATAGTTAGGGGGGAGGCAGCCGACTCGTCACAATATATATATATATATATATATACACACATTACCGTTCAAAAGTTTGGGGTCAGTAAGACTTGTAATAGTCTTTAAAGTAGTCTCTTATGCTCATCAAGGCTGCATTTAGAAAGAAAAACAGTAATATTGCAAAATGTTTTTACAATATAAAATGTTTTTTAATTTAACATACTTTAAAATAGAATTTATTCCTGTGATGAAAAGCTGAATTTTTATCAGCTGTTACTCCAGTCTTAAGTGTCACATGATCCTTCAGAAATCATTCTAATATGCGGATTTATTATTAGAATGATCAATGTTGGATAATATCAACAGCTGTGCTGCCAAATATTTTTTGGAACCTGTCATTTTTTTTTTCAGGATTCTTTCATGAATAACAAGTTTAAAAAGTACAGTGTTTATTCAAAATATAAATATTTTATAACAATGTAAATTATTTATTATTAACTTTTAATAAACTTTTAATTATTAACTTAATACATCCTTGGTGAATAAAAGTATTAATTTCTTAAAAAAAAACAAAAAAGAAACAATAAAAATGTACTGACCCCAAACTTTTGAACGGTAGTGTATATATCAATGCATTATATACACACAATGTAAAAATAATTACATTGTGTGTATATAATGCATTGATATATATATATATATATATATATATATATATATATATCTGTATATATATATATATATCATTACTAATTACTAATAATTAAATAATATTAGTAATGGTCCTGTTATTATATTATATTATATTATATTATATTACATTATATATATATATATATATATATATATATATATATATATATATATATATATATTATATTATAGTATTACATTGTTACTAAAAGAATGGAATATAGCTAGTATAGAGCTAGAAAAATTATCTGGGAAGCTGCTCATCATTTAATCATCTGACCATACCTAGAACTTCGTGTTTCCTTCCGACGTCTTTCAGGTGGAGTGCTTTGAATCGACACATCTTCAGACTGTACTCGTAATGGATCTGACCTCAGGTCAGCAGCTTTCTGTGGTTGAAGAGAGAGGAAGAGAGTTAGTAGTGACTTCCCTGTGCTCTGGACGCTTAAAAGCACACACGTATCTTTAGCACACAGATGTATTCTGCCACACAAACATTGCCCATGGCTAGCGCTTCCTCTCTGGGAATGTAGAGCTCCACAGCGGAGAGCAAAAGAAATGCAAAGAAAGACAGAAACAAAGAACAGAAAGAAACTGACATAGACAGCCAGACGAGCGGCTGTTTGTTGCACAAACCCACAAGGAATGCCACGGATCCGTTTTGTTTTTTGTTTTCCCAAGTAGGTGTTTGACTACAAGAGCAGCACGTTTTATTGTCTGTTGTTCAGAAGCTTTCAGAATAGTGCTGTTTGGAGCATGAAAACATGTACGGGTCATATTTCACACCCCAATATAATGTTATTATTATTAGCAGCAGTAGTAGTAGTAGTATTGTCACATTATAGGCATTTTCTATAAATTATCTGTGTCAAAATGTGTTTGCATTAATGTGAATTTAGGTGAAGTATTATTTTTTTGGAAAATAATATTGCAATTGAAAAATAAAAACACACATCTCCATGGTTAAAAAATATAAAAATAACATTGCAATTTAAAAATAAAAAGACACATCTCCATGGTTAAAAAATATAAAAATAATATTGCAATTTAAAAGTAAAAAGACGCATCTCCATGGTTTTAAAAAATGTTGCATTTATTGTATACATTGTTATTATTATTATTAACAGTGTTACATAATTTTCAATAAAATTCAATCACATTTTCTGTGTCAAAATGTTTTTAGATTAATGTGAATTTAGGAGAAGTATTATTTTCTCCTATTTTATAGAAAATAATATTACAGTTGAAAAATAAAAAGACACATCTCCATGGTTTAAAATTTTTTGACACATTTTCTGTCAAAATGTTTTTGGATTAAGGTGAATTTTATATAAAATAATATTGCAATTGAAAAAAAAAAAATCCATGTTTTACAAATATGACGTTGAGGATTTAAATTATTATTATTATTATTATTATTATTTATTTATTTATTTATTTATTTATTTATTTTACATTAATTTGGAAGAAGTATTATTTTCTATTATTTTGTAGAAAAAAAAAATCAAACAAATAAACATCTTAGTGATTTGAAAATAAGATGTTGGGGAAAGAAATATGTTGCATTTATTGTATATTATTATTATTGTTTTAATTAGTAGTAGTAGTAGTATTTGTGTGACATTTTCTTTAGAATTTAAGCACATTAAAATGTGATTACATTAATGTGATTTTGGAATTATTATTTTCTTGTTAAGCATTATTATTATTTTTACATTATTTAAATATTGTATTATATTATTATTAAATATTGTATTTTATATTATTATATTATTTAAATATTTACATTATTTTTAATGGCAATGGCATTTTTGCACTGCTTAATTGTTATAAAAAAAGAAGAAGAAGAAAAAAAAAAAAACTTTTAATGTGAAATTACCAAGATTTCCAAAAAAATAAATGAATAAAAACTGACATTTTACATTTTAGGATAAAGAACATGATGTAATGCTTATCAGACAGCATTTCTAGCTGGTGTTTTCTGTGTAGAAGTTATTGTAGATGGGTGCAGATATCGCGAAGGACTCAACAGTTCCATTGATTTTGTCAGCTTTTACACTAGTGAATCTGACAGACCCAGAATGACAAGCACAACGCTTTGATCGCGATTTCATGGGGTCTTTAATGTAGATGTAAGATTCTGGCTGATGAAATCTTTCACTCATCGCTACTGTAATGTCTGCCGTCGTCTCCTGCCGTTTGACTGACAGTGATTTTTAGTGGCTTGTCACATTTCGTGTCAAATTCGCTGCATCCAGTTGCGCTCTCGTGACATGGGGACAGAAGAGAGGGAGAGTGAACGTGAGGAAAGGTTATACGCAACAGGTTAGGCTGTTTCTGCTTATCTGCTGCCTGCGTTCTTGAAAAAAAGGCAGATTTTAGATTTCCCTGTGATGTGAGCAAAATAAAGGGAGCGGCGCAGCAGGAGTGTCAGGCTGGCGTGTGTCCTTTACCATTCTCATAATTTCCATGCCTGTGTCTAACCAATGCCATGGCAACAAAGGATAATTGCAGTCCTTCAGGGTAACACAGTGCCATTGTCTTTATTTCACTCCCAAAATATCTTGATTCCAGGACCGGTGCTCCTGCGACAGCTCGCGTTTAGAGGAGAAAAGCAAGCCTGTTTCTGACTTTTATGGCTTTTGAAGCATTGTGTTTATTTGAAAAACATTCATTTATTTCATACCTACAAGTGTAAGCTTCACAAAACCTGTAATGAACAAGGTCTGGTTCATATAATATAATATAATATAATATAATATAATATAATAATGTATTGTTATATTTATTGAATTAGCTTTTTATATTTCGTTTTAATTTTAATTTAATCTACAATTTATTTATTTATTTATTTATTTTTTGTTTGTTGTAATATTTCTGCTTGTGTTATTAGTTTATATTTATTTATTTGTTTATATATATATATATATATATATATATATATATATATATATATATATATATATATATATATATATATATTGCTATACCTGTTGTTGTTTTTTTATATTAAGCACTGTAAGGTATAGATACTGTATTTTACTATACTATACTATATTTATAGCATTTATTAATATTTTGAATAAGCTGTTTGTGTTTTCAATTTTAGTTTTAGGTTACTTTTAGGTAATTTTATTTTGTTCTTTTGTGTTTATATATTCAGCTTTAATTTATTATTGTTTCAGTTTTAGAAATTTTAGCACTTTTTAATTAATTAATACTTTTTTATTATTCATTATTGTTAAGTTGTCTAAGACAAGATTTCTAATTAGTGTTATTTTAGTGTTATTTATGTACTGTTGAAGTATCTATTAAAAATTTGATTTTAATTTTATTTATGTTTTCATAATTTTTATTTATTTAATATTTCCTGTCAACTTTAATTTATTAATTTCAGTTTATTAATTTTCTAAATTTCAGTTTTTTATCTGACATTTTTAATTTTAATTTTATTTAATTTTATTTTATTTTATTAGTTTTATTTTATTTTATTTTATTTTATCTATAGCATGTATTAACATTTTGATTTAGCTTTTTGTATTTTTAATTTTAATTTTAATTGTAGTTTTGTTTTAGGCATTGGCAGTGTGAACACAGCTTACTGTATGTGAAATTAGTAAACTGCTTGCTTTATATTCATATCAAAGAGTTACCATGGCAGAAGGAACATATATAAGTGTTTTTTTCTAGGCAGCACATTAATTGCGTGATAGTTTTTTTTGAATTGAAGTTAATTTTAAAAGCATAAGAAGAACTATGGTGGCTGCACACATGTAATTCTGCTCATGTGACCTTTAAACACCCGTCAATCCACCCCTCTCTCTCTCTCTCTTTTTTCTTCTTTCTTCGTCTTCAGGAGTGATCCGGACGGCCGTGGCGGATCTCGACCGCGAGACGCAGGACCGCTATGAGCTGGTTGTCAAGGCAACAGATATGGCAGGCCAAATGGGTGGCCTCTCCGGTTCCACCACAGTGACCATAGTGATCACGGATGTTAATGACAACCCTCCACGCTTCCCTCAGAGTGAGTGTGCTTTATGTCAGCCGTCAGTCGAGCGCATGCCGTCAGACGTGTCCTTTGGGTGAACGCTGTCAACAGAGCAGCTGTCTGTCAGATCCTTCGCTAAAATGGCAATGGAAAATTAAAAATTGTGATTTCCAAGCCATAAAGGTTAATAAATGGGTAATGCTTCAGAATAAGCTCTCATTTGTTAACATTAGATAATGCAATAGATCAAACCTACTGGTAAAGACCTATTCAGTTTGTAGCTAATTTTTAATTTGTGTTATTTTAAAAGTATTTATATATCATTATAGCATTTATTAATATTTTGAATTCGCTGTGTTTTCAATTTTCATTTTAATTTTAGGTTACTTTTAGGTAATTTTGTTATTTATCTATTTATGTTTTCTATATGTCTATATATGTCTATATATGTGCATGTATAAATATTCAGATTTAATTTATTCTTGGTTCAGTTTTAGCAATTTTGTTACTTTTTTAAATTAAGTTTCTTCTTCTTATTATTATTATTATTATTCTTAAGTTGACCAAGACAATATTTCTAATTAGTATTATTTTAGTGTTATTTATATACTGTTCTAGCATTTATAAAATTTTTGAATTATCTTTTTTTTAGTTAAAATTTTCAGTGTCATTTTAGTTATGTTTTAGTAATTTTTATGTGCTTTTGTCATTTTAAATTGTTTATTTATTTATTTATTTAATAATATTTCCATTCAACTTTAATTTATTTGTTATTTCAGTTTTGCTCATTTTAGTATTTCAATTTATTTTATTTCAGTTACTTGCCAAGGCAACATTTCTAAATTTCAGTTATGTTTTTTATTTTATTTTATTTTATTTTATTTTATTTTATATTTTTAGCTGTAGTTAATTTTTTAGTTTCTTATCAAATGGGCTTGGAAAATTACAAATTTTGATTTCCAAGCCTACAAATCTCTCAGTCTCATTTGTTAACATTAGTTAATGCACTGGCTAACTTACAGCAATGAACGGTGTATTTTGAAAGCATTCATTGATTTTTGTTAATGTTAGTAACAATATAATTGTTCATGTTAGCTCACAGTGCATTAACTATTAAATACGACTTTTGATTTTGAGAATGTATTAGTCAATGTTTAAATCAACATTGACTAAGTATAATAAATACTTTTAAAGCATTTATAGTAACCATAAAGTCTTTATTGTTAAAAATAATATTGATCAATAATCATTTAGACCTACCACTCAAGTGCATGGCAGTTTATCCTTAAAATCTGTTGCATACATTATGTGAAAAAGTAGAGCTCTCTGTTCAACTGAGGGAGTAACCTTGATAAAATTCTTGTAATTATTAACATTTTAAATGACTTGTTTAAGTGCTCGAAAGACTTTAAATTCCAGATGGCAAAGTATGTAAATTTTGCATTGACATTCTGTAACGCTGGAACGGCACAGCTCTGTTTGCTTTGGCTCACACTGAGACGACTAATGCGGTGGAATCATTGAGCAGCTCCAGCTATAAACTAATAAAGCACAGAATTTGTCCCTGCTAAGAGAGAATGCAGCACAAGCCAGACACTACTTGAAAATCTAAACACTTTGGAACAAACTAATAGAGATTTGTTTTGCAGAAGTGACACGAGCAGGCTGTGAGACGAATGTTGCCATTTGCATTTGCTGTCGAGCATTCGTCTGCTTTTAGAGTCTCTTCTATAGAGAAAAAGGTGGTTAATTGCTTGGTATTTGTGCTTTTCCAGTCTCGATTGGATGCTTTAATGTTATATCCAAAACTCTCATACTCTTTTCCAATCTCTCAATGCTTATGTGGTTTTAAAGGAATAGTTCACCCAAAAAATGACAATTTGCTGACAGTGTGCTCTCCCTCAGGCCATCCAAGATGTAGATGAGTTTGTTTCTTCATCAGATTTGGAGAAATGTAGCATTGCATCACTTTCTCAGCAGTGGATCCTCTGCAGTGAATGGGTGCCGTCAGAATGAGAGTCCAAACGGCTGATAAAAACATCACAATAATCCACAAGTAATTTCAAGATGTTAATTGATGGAATGGAGTGGTTTGCATTACTTGCGGATTGTTATCAGCTGTTTGGACTCTCATTCTGATGGCACCCATTCACTCCAGATGATCCATTGGTGAGCAAGTGATACAATGCTGCATTTCACCAAATCTGATGAAGAAACAAACACATCTACATTTTAATTTTATTAAAAGGAGTTGCCAAGATCTTCTTATTGAGAGTAACTGATGACAGAAGTTTTTAGGTTACTGTTCCTTTAAATCACAGACTCTCACTGAAAACGAATGGCTTCTCTGTTGCTGTAAATGGGTGTGAGTGTGAACGCCACTAAACCTTTGCTGTCAGTTCTGAAGGTCTATCAAACGTCCCGTCAGTCAGAGCCTGTCAGTCATGTGTGTTTGGTCAGAACCATTCAAGCCCAGTCAAAATCCTTCCAGCCTTCAAACTCGAAATGATTCCACTATCTGTTATAACGTTTTTGGCAGAGATTTCTGTTGTTTAGAAATCCTGTAATACAGCTTGTGTACTGTATAGGTTGATCTTATCAGTGCTCAGTTGATCTATCATATTTTGCATTATATAATGGAAATTACACTACTATTCAAAAGTTTGGGTTGGTAAGATTTTTTTATATTTTCGAAATCTCTTCTGCTCAGCAAGGATGCTGTGATACATTTCATTTAGGATATTTTGACGAAAGCACAAACGAACAACATGTTTGAAATAGAAATCTTTTGCAACATAAATGCCTTTGCTGTCACTTTTAAACAATTTAATGCATTTACATTTCATTTACATCGAATTTTGGGCTCATCACAATATCTGATTATCAAGAGTCATAAAATATTGTGAATCATACAATTACATCTTCAGTGGAAATATATGAAGAGTTCAGATGCAAAACCAGCTAAATCCATCTGATGTCTTTCTTTAAAAAATGCATTTTTATCAGGCTCAGATGTATAGGTTTCTATGTAAGTACTGGTACTTCTGATTGGGCTGAGGCTGTTATTTTAGCGAGTTTGAAGAAAAAGTATTTGATGGAAGTATAATATGTGTCGAGATCGTTCACTCAGTATCATTATCTCATTTTTGACCGAGATGGCTTTTAGCTGGTTTTGCATCTGGGCTCTTCATATTTGGGTCAATGGTGTGATGCCTGCATTTTCTGTAGAACTACCTCTCTCACATATGTACCAGCTTTAACTTTTCAAAAAACATTAGTTATTTGTAATTTTTCTGTTATTCAGAGTGTCAGAACATCATGTGGTGCGACCGTCTGTCCATGACTGTTGTTATGGAAACATCTTTAAAATTGCCCTAAATTTATTCAGATTAATTTTCTGCAGTATTTGGCATGATTTCCAAAGTATTTTGTAATCCTGTATAAATTGCAAAGGTTTTGTATTTATATTTCCATTATAATATTCAAACAAACATTGTCCGATAATCTCCATTTTATGAATATCATGTGGTGCGACCATCAAGAAACTACCATTTTAGGACTTTTAGGATGTTGAAATCCATTTAATGACAGGACTTTGCATCATATGCCAATTTGCCAAGGACCCATAGAAGCATCAAGCAGGTTTAAAAAAAACTTTTTAAAAGCTAGTACTGTGTGTAGTTACCACATTTGGATATCATGCGGTATAACCTCAAAAAAACAACAACAACAACAACAAAAAAAAACAATGAATATTATTTCTACTTATCTTTACAAGTATTTATTTTTATTATAAATTTCACAGTGACCTTTTGTGGGAAGCTAGCTTGTTTTGTTTAGGTGGCCAGTTCTGTGCTTGTAAATTTTGACTGAATTTGAAATATCATGTGGTGCAACCAAATGTCAAGTGGTGTGACCACTGCAGAGCGTTTTCCATTATAGACATATGTCCCAGATTGGCAGTTTTTGTGCTTTTATATTAAATGAATGGTTTATATACACAAAATACTTTATTTTTGTATCATTTGGAATAGATTTTTATGCAATTTGGGTCATTTCAGACGGTTTAATCTTTGTGCAATATGAGAAAAAATGCAAAAAAAAAAATAATTTAGAGCATATCATTTTAGTTTGGTAATTATGCATTTAATAGTAATTTATTATATATTTATTAATAAATATTTTAATCTATTTTACCATATTCCACTGCCAAGCAAAGTAAAATAAATGCATGTTACTTCTGACTCTGCAGTCAAGCACAAACTCCAGATGCAATTTTCTACTGTAAGAAAGATGTTCATGCTGTCATCTCAGAACTTGAGCCAGCAACCTCCCACTACTCTAAATTGACCCTTAGCAAAAGACACACCCCCCCTGCGGTGAAAAATACATCACGGAGCAAAAAAGACACTGACAACGCGCCGACATACAAGACAGAGCAGGTTACTTTCAGTATTAAACTCAGAGTTCAAATTTTGTCATTATTTGAAGGAACTCAAACAACAAATACTGTTCATTATTATAATTACACTTTAATGTGTTGTGACAGATCGCTGTAGCGCCTCAGTTCAGGTGGCATGTGAACTGATCATCTCTTACTATACAGCACAAAATAAACATGAATGAACATCAGAAGCTATCTTGTTTCAATTGTGAAAAGATGTCAGTACACACTGTTTTTCAAGTTCAGGTCCACCAACGTTAATCTACTCTCCTGTCTGGTTTGTTTGTCAGACAAAAACAGGATTTGGCATTATAATTGGTCAGATCGCCTGTTAATTAAACTCCCGGCAAGGGGTCAGTTGAGCAGTCAAGATTGGGCGAAGTTTAGAAATAATTGGGTCTAAAAAAATGACTGCAGTTAATGCATGTGCTGCACTTTTCACATGTCATTTGGAGCGACCACTCATCATATGGTGCGACCAGAGTATGTAAGCGGAGCGGAGCGATTTTGAATGGAACTATACTCCGTCACGAGTATAGATCACACCAACGGCCTGTAATATAACTGCATATTTAGCAAGAACTCACATGTTAAACATAGTCTGCTAGCTTCATATAGATGGATATGAGCTTACCTCAGACCAGCTGTCACAGTCCAGTAACTTTCCTTGTTTCGATGCCGAAGCAGGGATGTAAGTTAGATTGAGCGATTAAAGTGTTGTGTTGCTGGATGTAATAATGAACATAGTGGTTGTCATTTACTCCCGACATCTGAGCCGCTGAAGATGCAGTGAATTACATTTGTTTGTGAATGGAATGTGCCTTCCGATCTACATATATCCACCTATGTTCGCGCAAATCATTCGTGATCCAGCTTCACTTACAGCAGAAGTGAGAATAAGGGTTTTTTATGAATCTTTGCGATCGCCTTTCCGTATATCGTGGTAGTTAGGAAGTTTAGCGGCTAAATGTGGCTAAAGTAAACAGACTCATCATTCCACAGAGAGAAGAGAGGGGCGGGGCGACCAGAGCTCATTTGCATTTAAAGGAACAACCCCTTAGAATGAGATGATTTGTGCAGAGCTGATTTTGACAAGCTAAAAAGGGTGTTATTTTACAAAACCATTGAGAATTTTTAATCAAAGTATATTAGAGACTTTTCATTAAGACCCTAAAGAATCATATCAACTTGTGGAAAATGGGCATCTGATGACCCCTTTAAGGAAACGAATATAAATCATGGTGGGCTCATCTAGATGAAAAAACACTAAAATCACTTAATTTAAAATTTTAATAGGAATGCATGTGTACACAGCATTCTCAATGATTGAACGACTACAAAAGATATTACTATTTTTTGTATTTTAAAATTTGCCCGACGAAAATCCTTACACGTCAATGAGCCATATATATGTGTATTATTATTTTCGGGCATCACGCCAGACAGATATTATACTATAGTCAGCACGCGTGTGTTTGACTCGTATTGTATTGGAGGCCAGCGCTGTGCTGTGACTCTGAATAGAGCGGCTGTAATACACATCACAGGCTCAGACAAATAAAAAGCACTTTGTCTCATTGCTCACATCAGAGCTGACCGCATGGCCAACGCTATAATACATTTCATATCTGGAAGCAAGACTCTGTGTGTGTGTGTGTGTGTGTGTGTGCGCGTGTTTGCAGCCACACCATATAAAGAGCAATGAAACACATTGGGGTATTATGTTCCCTTTTCTGCTGTTCTTCCATCCTCTCTTTCCATTCCCTCCAGAGGAAAAGCAGCATTAGCTTTATTACAGCAAAGAGACTTGCTGTAATACTGTCTCACATGCCCTGATGTCTGTTTTTCTCCATATTTCGATGACTCTCTTCTATTTTTTCTCTCTCTCATTCTCCACAAAAGCCTTATTTATGCCAGTTTTGCTCTAGCATCTAATTCATTAAGCTGCTTTTTGTACTATGGGCCAAGCTGAGATCTTTATACTCCGTTATGACACATACTGCACTCAAGCATATTGCCTACATTACATATATTATAGACTGTACATTATGTAAGGCCAGGATGCTCATTAAAGCCAGGTTTGACATTGTGTTTTGTTGCTGTTGAAGCAGCTTCAAATTAAATAGCGCAACAGTCGACTTCTGGATGTAAACAGACCATTTATTTTCTCCACAGAGAAATCGATTCTTAACGATTATGTAGAAATCCTTCTAGGTGGACGTAACATGAGCTCTGAGGTTATATGTGCTTCTCTAGTAAACACAACTCAGCCTGATTTGAAGATTATTTTAAGAAACACGTTCAGAATGAGTCTATAAATCATTCAGTTCAATGAATCAGTTCAAAATGATTCAGTTGAGTCATTGCTAAATAATGTTTAGTGTGTTTTGGCATATTTTAAAATGATTTAATATAAAATCTATGCACACTGTTGAAAAGTTTAGGATCTGTAAGGATTTTTTGGAAGAAAAAAAAGCACTTTTTTTCAAAAGGGTGCATTAAATTGATTAAAAGACATTATCATCATGTGACACTAAATGATGCAAAATAAAGTTCAGCTTTGATCACAGGAAAAAATGACATTTTACAGTGTATTCACATAGAAAACAGTTACATTAAATTGCAATAATATTTCACAATTTTGCTGTATTTTTAATCAAATAAATGCAGCCATGATGAGCACAAGGGTTATTTTGCTATGCATTGCAACTGTATATTGTTTTTTAAAATGAAAAGAATATATATATTTTTTTACTTTTAATTGCCATTCAAAGCAAATACACACATACCGACAAATTGAATATTTCACAGTATGTATATTTATTATTTGATATTTAAATATCATCAAAATATTAAAGAATTAATCTTTCTAGGTGGGCGTAGCACAAGCTCTGAGATTATAAAATGATATGTGCTTCTCTAGTAAACACAAGTCAGCCTGATTTGAAGATTATTTTAGGAAACACTTTCAGAATGTGTCTATAAATCATTCACTTCAATTAATCAGTTCAACGTGATTCAGTTGAGTCATTGCTCAATAATGTTTAGTGTGTTCTGGCATATTTTAAAATGATTAAATATAAAATCTACTCACACCTTTCAAAAGTTTGGAATCTGTAAAGCTTTTTTTTTTTGAAGAAGAAGAAAAAATACTTTTATTTAAAAGGGCACCTTAACTTGATTAAAAGTGACATGTATAATGGTACAAAAGATTTTTAGTTCAAATTAATGCTGTTCTTTTGAAGTTTCTATTCATCTGTAAATCCTGAAAAATAAAATGTAACCTTTTCCAAAACATGAAGCAGCACAACTGTTTTCAACATTGATAATAATCAGAAATGTTTCCTGAGTGATAAATCAGCATGTTAGAATGATTTCTGAAAGATCATGTGGCACTGAATGATGCTAAATGAGCAGCTTTGATCACAGGAATAAATTACATTTTAACATATATTCACATATAAAACAGCTACATTAAATTGCAATAATATTTCACAATTTTACAGTTTTTACTGTATTTTTAATCAAATAAATGCAGCCTTGGTGAGCACAAGAGTTATTTTGCTACGCATTGTTACTGTATATTAGTGCATATAAAAATAAAAAATAAAAAAAAAAATATATATATATATATATACATTACTTTTAATTGAAGAAAGGCACCTTTTTTAAGCCATTCAAACCAAATACACACATACCAGCAAACTGAATATTTCACTGTATGTGTATTTATTATTTAATATTTAAATATATTTAAATATATTAAGTAATAAATCTTTCTAGGTGGGCGTAGCACAAGCTCTGTGGTTATAAGATGATTTGTGCTTCTCTAGTAAACACAAGTCAGTCTGATTTGAAGATTATTTTAAGAAACATGTTCAGAATGTGTCTATGAATCATTCACTTCAATTAATCAGTTCAAAGTGATTTATTGAGTCATTACTCAATAATATTTAGTGTGTTTTGGCATATTTTAAAATGATTTAATATAAAATTAAAGACATGTATAATGATACAAAAGATATGTATTTCAAATAAATGATGACCTTTGAATTTTTTATTTATCTGTGAATCCTGAATAATAAAGTGTCACAGTTTCCACAAAAATATGAAGCAGCACAAGTGTTTTTAACATTGATAATAATCAGAAGTTCCCTGAGCAGCAAATCAGCTTATTAGAATGATTTCTTAAAGATGATGTGGCACTAAATGATGCAAAATAAAATTCAGCTTTGATCACAGGAATAAATTACGTTTTACAATATATTTATTTATATATTTATATTTGTTTGTACTGTATTTTTAATCAAATAAATGCAGCCTTGGTAAGCACAAGAGTTAGTTTATGTATTGTTATATTGGTGCATATAAAATCAAATTAATAACTTTTTTTTTTTTTTTACTTTTAACTGAAGAAAAGCCTTTTTAAGCCATTCAAAGCAAATACACACACACCAAGAAACTGAATATTTCACAGTATGTATATTTATTATTTAATATTTAAATATCATCAAAAGGATTTTTTCCTTTTGCTGTATTCCCTAGCCGTAATATGCATGCATTCTCACCACAACGTGTCAACATGAATGGAAACCATCATGAAAGTAACGTCCTCTTTTTTCCTCACAGAGATGTATCAGTTTTCGGTCTCGGAGGGCGCGGCCGTCGGGACGTCGATCGGCCGGGTGATCGCCACAGATGCGGACATGGGTGAGAATACAGATATGAGTTACCTGATCAAAGACGAGGAGGGCGGAGAGCTGTTCAGAGTCTCCACTGACGGAGACACACAAGAGGCCATCATCACCATCAAAAAGGTAGATGGAAGACGCCTCGGCCGTGCCATTTCATGCTTTGAAGGTCGTCCTGCCCTTCACGTAGGGCTGTGGTGTGTATTTTGGTGTTAGCTGGTGGTTTTTAACATCAAGTGGTGATTCAACACAGTACTAGAAGTGTTTAACACACACAAAAAAATCAAACTTTAAAAAACATTAAAAAGTATTTTGATATTCTTTAACCCTGTATAACCTGACTTTTTAAATTATAATCAGGTTTTTTTTTTTTTTTAAACCAATAGAGTATTATTGAACCATTAGAGTATCATATTTGATGCATCAGGTTTTTATGAGTAAATTAGTATTATTAGTTTAGAAATATCAGTGGTCGCTCTATATCTCCAATAATAATAATAATAATAATAATAATAAATGATCAAAACATTTAATGCAATGCAATCCAATGATGATCGAGAGCTTCTAGGAATAAACGTTCCTCAAAAGATCCTGATGAGCAGATTTGAGACTCATGGATTTTTCTACAAAATGATTCGTGTAGAATCAAGTAAAGCCAAGCAAAACTTCATATTTCACATTTCACAGGAATATTGGTGGCATTATAATTTCAGTTTCATAGTTTGTATAGTTTCATCTACTTTTAAAGGAGGTATAGCTAATTTTCCTGTAATTTTTTTTAGTTTTGTCCTCTTTTTATAGAATGTATAGCTACTTTTATTTAAATGTTTTGGTGTAAGTTTTGTTTATTTATTTTTAAATCAGTGTTATTTTGGCATAAAAGTTTCATCTACTTTTATAAAATATATAGCTCATTTTCTTGTATATTTTTAGTGTAAGTTTTAGTAACTTATTTAAGTTAACTTATTTAGTAACTTATTTAAAATGTATTTATTTATTTATTTATAAATCAGTATTATTTTGGCTTAAAAGTTTCATCTACTTTTATAGAATATATAGCTAATTTTCATGTATTTATTTATTTATTTTTAGGATACTGAAAAAACACAAATGTCAGGGCATGTCAAAACTTCTCCAGGGCCCCAAAACCCCCTCAGACCCTAAAGGATTAAAATGATTTTTTTTTTTTTTTAAAGAGTATCATATTTGATGCATTATGCTTTTATGACAATTTTTTTGTTATATAGTGAGAATATGGAAGAAAAACACCTCAATTTTATTCAGGGGCCCAAACTGAGCAAAAATATGCAATTTGGTGCAGATTCCATATTTATATAACTGAAAAGTAAGATGAAATTCTGGTAGCTTGTAGTGTAAATCAAGAAGGTCTGTATAACAGATAAAATGCATAAAAAATATATGCATACATCACTCTTTATCTCCAATAATATGTCTTAGTGAGATGAGATTGAAAGGATCCAAACATTTAATGCAACGCAATCCAGTGATGATTGAGAGATGAACATATAAATGTTTCTCAAAAGATGTGAGATGTTTTAGAGGCTTGTGAAGATCATTCCTCCACCGAGGAACAGTGAAAGTAAAGCTTCTGGAAACAAACGTTCCTCAAAAGATCCTGATGATTAGATTTGACACTCACTGATTTTTCTACAAAATGATTAATGGAGAATCAAGTCTAGTCAAGCTGCTTCAGTGCAGTAAGTGTTCACCTGGAAATATGACTACACTTATTTTTGTTTACTTGATAAAAATCAGACAAGATTTGACAGCAAAAAGACACGTGAAGCACCAGCTGAAGTTGAACATTTGTACAATTAGACTAAAATGGCTTTTACTTGCATAAACATAAAGCATAAACAATTAGTCAGATGACAGAAGGCATGTAATAGATTGCGTGCGAAATATTTAATTGCAGTTTTGATCATTTAGAGCCTTAGAAATGTGTGCATCATAGTCTTTGCAGCTCCTAAATGTCTCTTTTTTTTCAGGGTCTTGACTTTGAGAACAAGCGCACGCATAATGTGGTCGTGGAGGCTGTGAACAAACACGTGGATCCTCGTTTCGTGGATCTCGGCTCTTTCCGGGACCAAACCATCGTGCGGGTCAGTGTGTCCGATGTGGACGAGCCTCCCATCTTCATCCCTCCGACCGGCACCATCATGGAGGTTCAGGAAGACGCTCGCTTGGGTGCGCTGGTTGGGATTGTGACTGCCAAAGATCCGGATATGGATAATGTCCCCATCAGGTACGGCATAAATACATCTGAATTTACACCTGTAGGATCACTTAGGTTATATTTTTGATTTGGAAATAATCTTGTAATATGGAAGTAAAATGGGTTGCGAATGACATTTAATATTGACTGTAAGGTCAGCGCTGCGATTGTGATAGAGATATTGTTTCAGGAACATTTCCTACTTGTACTGTATATTTAGTGACATTTTGCATGTTTTAAAATGTTTTAGTATAATACACTAAAGTTGGGGACAGACTAGAGTTTTTTTTTTTTTTCCCCAGAGTTAACCATACAAAATGTTCTGTGTCCAACATGTTTATGTCTGTATAATAAGATAAGACACACTTAACATATAAAACGCAAAACTTTATATTTCACATTTTACAGGAACATTGCCAACATTATAATATATATATATATATATATATATATATATCAGTGGTAATTTGGTATAAAAGTTTAATCTACTTTATAGCTAATTTTATTGTACATTTTTAGTGTTTAGTTTAGTTTTTTATAAAAGTTTTGTTTACTTTTTATAGAATGTATAGCTACTTTTATTGTAAATTTTTAAGTTTTAGTAATTTATTTAGTTATAAATCAGTGTTATTTTGATATAAAAGTTTAGTCTACTTTTATACAATATGTAGATAATTTTATTCAGTTTTTTAGTGTAAGTTTTATTTATTTATTGATTTTTTAATCAGTGTTATTTTAGTATTTATTTATTTAGAAATCAGTGTTATTTTGGTGTAAAAGTTTTGTCTACTTTTAAACAGTATATATATAGCTAATTTTATTCATTTTTTAGTGTAACTTTTAGTAATTTATCTATTTATTTTATTATTAATCAAAGTTTTGTCTACTTTTATAGAATTCATAGCTACTTTTATTGTAATTTTTTAGTGTTTTAGTAATTTATTCATTATTTTATTTAATTTTTTTTTTAAATCAGTGTTATTTTGGTATATACGTTTTGTCTAATTTTATAGAATGTATAGCTACTTTTATTGTAATGTTTTAGTGTAAGGTTTAGTAATTTTGTCATGATTGTATCTCTTTTTTTTGAAAGAAAAAAAGAAAAATTACTAATCACTGTTATTTTATTAGTATTATTTATATACTTTTATATAATGTATAAATATTATTGTGATTATTTTCAATTTTAGAAAGAAAAAAGGATACTAATTACTGCTTTTTTTGCTATTATTAATTTAGTAAATATTATATTTTTAATTAATTTTAGTGCTACTTTCTACTTTAATTCTACTTTTAGTATTTTTATCATGTTTCTGTCATTTTAGTTAGTTTTTTTTTTTTTTTTTTTTTTTAATAGAAATGTTGTAAAGAGAAAGAAAGAAAGAAACAAAGAAAGAAAGAAAGAAAGAAAGACATACTTTTATTTAGGAAGGCTGCGCTAAATTGATCAAAAGTGTCAGTAAAGACATTTATAATGTTATATTATTAAGCAGCACAACAGTTTGCATCGTCAATAACGATAAGAAATGTTTCCTGAGCAGCGAATCATCATACTAGAATGACTTTAGTATAAATCACATTAGGGAAAGACTGCAGAACTTTAGGCCTGCAGTATTTAGTAGTAATATGGCCAGACATTTTTAGAAAAATTGTTGCATGGGCAAAACTTTGTTGCACAACTCTGCAGCTATAGATCTTACAGGGTTTTGAATTTAAATACATCATTAAGCTTGGCAGCGACGGTGCTTTATCAGCTATTTTATCACAATGCACAACTTCAGTGACTGTGAGCCTCAATGAGATAAAGTGAAAAGACAAAACAGTTTGTTTATGTGTGTATTTGTGTGTGTGTTTTCACACCCTGGCCACAGTCCACTTTTTCTTAGTTTAGACAAGGATCAATTTCCTCCATTGAGGAGCCTATTACTGAAGATATATCGAGTCACGGAAGCGTAACAAAGTGTGGCTCTTGGAATGTGCTGGCCGGAGGCTTTTCCCATTACGCTATGGGCATCTTGGCACGCACAGTTATCAACCTGCCATCCTTCGTAACAAACACACGCGCACACGCGCACACACACACACACGCCGTCCAGAAAAGCTTCCTCACCTCCAGGCCTTGGGAAGCATGTCAAATGTCTGCTCGATCGCAAAAACTTTCTGTCTGCTGTTGTGTAGTCTTGCGTGTCCAGACCTGTGACTTCAGGCATAAAGTCTGGTTCACATTGCAGCTCATTCTGGCCAGGAACTGCACGCTTATGCGGAAAGAGACAGCGTGACTGACATGTTAAGTGATTGAGCACAGTTTGTTTTTATATGCCTTTAAGGGCCGCTTTATCTCAAATAGATTATACTGCAATAATAGTCTGGCATGAAGAAGCACTCATAAAATTGAGTACAGAAGTACAGAAAACTCTTCCAAACAGTGAAAGAGATGCATAACATATATGCATTAGATACTGGACAATCATACATTTTATTTTTAGTTTTTATTTATTTTTTATGCATTAATTGTTAATGAATATATGGCAACCCATTTTTTAAATTTTCTGTTTGCATTTAGACTTTTAATAATATTAATTAAATATATATTTTTTTCTTACTTTCCAATTATACATTAGAATTTTGATGCCTATTTAACTGTAGCATTGATTTAGCAATTGACTGAGATTTTTTTTGTGTTGTATTTTTCACTTATTTACAGAAAATAGCAAAAAATTACAGTGCAAAATATTCATTGATTTTTTTTGTCTATAGATTTCTATAGAAATATAGCCAATATGATATATTTTTAAAATCAGTGTTTTTTAGTATTATGTATTATTATAGTACTTGATATTCAAAATAGCTTTATTTATGTTTATATGTTGTGTTTTCTTTTTTGTAATTATAGTTTGTTTCACAAGTTAATTTATTTTCTTATTGTTTTTACGTTAAAATATTAGCTTTCGCCAAAGCGACATTTATACTTAATTTTTTAAATGTAATTTTTAATGTAATTATATTTTATTAAATATATTTATAAAATAAATTATATTTTTTCTTTTGTATAATTTATAATTTTTTATTTTATTTAATTATTATTTTAGTTTATCATCTAATTTATAATTTATAATTTATGTTTATAATTTTTAATTTTTATTTTTTATAATTATATTGGAATTTATAATTTGTAATTAAATTTAATTATTAATTAACATTTTCATTTATTTTATTTTATTATTTTATTGAATATATTTATGAAATAATTTTTTTTTTTGGTATAATTTATATTTTTTACTTAATTTAATTATTATTTAAGTTTTTCATCTAATAGTTTTATTTTATTAAATTGATTTAAATTAAATTAAATTATAATTTATTTTTTATAATTGTATTATTTAATTGAATAGTTTTAAATTAAATTATATTTTATTTTTATAATTATTTTGGAATTTATCCTTTATTATTTAATTTAATTAATTTAATTCTTCATTTATTTTATTTTATTTTATTTTATTTTATTTTATTTTATTTTATTTTATTTTATTTTATTTTATTTTATTTTATTTTATTTTATTTTAACGGGGAAAAAAATAATCAGCTAACAAGTCCATTGTTTTAAATTTACAGCTTGTGGAATAATTTTCTTTCAGAGGCTTTGAAGGCTTTTCAGTATTTGATGAAACTAACCAGTTAATCTTTGTCAATGATCATTTGTTTCCTCATTTGTTGTCTGATAAAGACCCCCTTGTTCTTTTACTCCTGGCATTCACATAAAACCAGTCAATCAAATTAGAGTTTGTTAGAGTAATTTCCGTTTTTGTATATAATGTGCATCAGACGATCAGTGAACGGACTGCAGGTGGTCCGTAGCAGCTCCATCTGAATTGCGTAGCGACCCTCGCCATTATCAAAGACGCCCGCCCTGCATTTCGGTCACGCAATTCGACATCCTGATAGAGCTTTTTATTCTCCGGAGCCATCAGCGTGCAGAAATATGATTTACTCATTGCCGCAGCTCAAAGGTGACGCACAAGGGAAGTAAAAGGCTTTGGCTGGCCGTATAGTCTCTCTCTCACACATACACGTAGCCTTTGCAAATTACCTCCATTAAAAATGCATGAGGCTGCGCTCAAAGTGCTCCAGGTGTTATAAAGCACAGCACAGTGGCAGGAAACTCTGCTGGTTGGCTGGCACACGTCGGCGTATGGCGCGGAGCCCATGCCCATCGGTACCACTTTAATCATCTCCATTGGACTCAGCTAGCAAACGGGGGCTTTGCCCAGAGCCCCATCACTCTCTCCCGCGCCCGTACCACCCAATACCAGCGGGACGGCGAGCGGATGGAGCCCTCGGAGAGCACTATACCTGCTGGAAAAACACACTCCTGCTATTTGGACAGGAAATATTTGTTTGTTTTCTTTCAGCGGTGGCTTTTTATGAGCTCCAAGAGAGACATTGATACCTGTGCTACATTTAAATCTCGATTTTTTTTTTCTTTAGACGCTGCAAGAAAGTATTTTTGTCTTGTTTTTCAGTAAAATAACTATACATTCTTGAATCAAGATACACTTGAGAAGCAAAATGTCTGTTTGGACTCTCATTCTGACGGCACGCATTCACTGCAGAGGATATATTGGTGAGCAAGTGATGTAATGCTACATTTCTACAAATCTCATGAAGAGACATTGATATCTGTGCTACACTAAAATATATATATATATTTTTTTTTTTTCTTTACGCTGCAAGATATGACTTTATAAAAAAATTTGTTTGTTTTTCAGTATATATTCATATACTACATATTCTTGAATCAAAATACACTTGAGAAGCAAAATTTATGTGAATATCTGCCAATTGGGAGATCATTTTTCTTGTCTTAAGTATAAAATCAGTTAAAGGAATAGTTCATCCAAGAAAATGATAATTTGCTAAATATTTACTTTCTGTTAGGCCATCCAAGATACAGAGTTTGTTTCTTCATCAGATTTGGAGAAATGTAGCATTGCATCATTTGCTCACCAAAGGATTCTGCAGTGAATGGGTGCCGTCAGAATGAGAGTCCGAACAACTGATAAAAACATCACAAGTAATCCACACCACTCCAGTCCATCAGTTAACATGAGTGTTTTTAAGAAAGAAATCCATCATCAAGACATCTGTAACCGGTTGCTTTCACCTAAAATACAGGTTCATCTTTAATAATGTTTTTTTTTTTTTCCAGTAAAAAGTCCATTCCCTGTTGTCAAAATCATGTTTTAGACTGTTTTGGCTTGTAAACGGTGCTTGATCTGTGCAGATTTCTCTCCTGATTCAGACCAGACCACTTTTTTACTGAAGGAAGCTTTATTATGGATTATGGACTCGCATTTTAGCCAGAAGCCACAGTTTGAGGTTAAAAACATTGTAATGATGGATTTATTTCTTACAAACACGCAGCTTTTGGATTCTCAATACATTAATTGATAGATTGGAGTGGTGTGGATTGCTTGTGGATTATTGTGATGTTTTTATCAGCCGTTTGGACACTCATTCTGACGGCACCCATTCACTACAGAGGATCCATCAGTGAGCAAGTGATGGAATGCTACATTTCTACAAATCTCATGAAGAGAGTCATTGATACCTGTGCTACACTTAAATCTCAATTTTTTTTCTTTAGACACTGCAAGATAGGACTTTCTAAAAAGTATTTTTGTCTTGTTTTTCAGTAAAATAACTACATATTCTTGAATCAAGAAACACTTGAGAAGCAAAATGGCTTTTTTTTTAATCTATTAAGGGACTTTATCTGAATATCTGCCAATTGGGAGATTATTTTTCTTGTTTTAAGCATAAAATCAGTTAAAGGAATAGTTCACCCAAGAAAATGATAATTTGCTGAATATTTACTCACCCTTGGCCCATTCAAGATGCAAATGAGTTTGTTTCTTCATCAGATTTGTAAAAATGTAGCATTGCATCACTTGCTCGCCAAAGGATCCTCTGCAGTGAATTGGTGCCGTCAGAATGAGAGTCCGAACAGCTAATAAAAAAAAACATCACAAGTAATCCACACCACTTCAGTTAACATCTTGTGAAGCCAAAATCTGTGTGTTTGTAAGAAACAAATCCATCATCAAGACGTTTGTAACTTCAAACCATTGCTTTCGCCTAAAATACAGGTTCATAATCTATAATAACGTTTTTTCCTGTGAAAAAGTCCATCCCCTGTTGTCAAAATCCACCCACAAGTTCAGAGTTTTAGACTGTTTTGGCTTGTAAACATTGCATGATCTGTGCAGATTTAAACCAGACCACTTTTTTTACTGGATGAAGCTTTATTATGGGTTATGGACTTTTTAGCTAGAAGCAACACACAGCTTTTGGATTCTCAAGACATTGTTTTTATCAGCTGTTTGGACTCTGACGATCCATTGGTGAGCAAGTGATTGAACACTACGTTTCTACAAATCTGATAAACAAACAAACTCTGATTTTCTCAAGTAAGAAGATACTTTGTAACTGTATCTTGATTTTAGAATGTTCAGATACTTTAAAACAAGTCAAAAATACTGAGCAAGAGAATCTCTTTTTTTTTTTTTTTTTGCGGTGTAGATTGAATTTTTGCTTTTCTTAAAGTTTGCAAATGTTGGATGACATTGATTTTAAGGACAGGGCTGTGCTGTTTTCTAAGCAGCCAGACGTATTATTACCAAATAATATTTCAGTTTTTATTTCAGTTTAAGTATTTGTTTATTTGTGCATGAAGAATGTTTTTGAATACAGCCGTACATTAATACATGCAGAGTTTGAACAACTCAAGGCCTTTTTTAAGTGAACACGCACTGGACTTGCGCTTCCACGACAATTAAAAGCCAATAAGAATAATGTAGTTGAAAAATCTTTTCCACGGCCTAAATTCAGGATCTTCTCCACCTCGACTTTAATAGCTTCCTTTCTCCCGTCTCCCTTTGGGCAGTTTGACTTTTTCCAAAGCACCGCCTCAACCTATTGGCACAGAGTAATAAGCAAGGTAAAATAAGAAGTGAATTAATTCATATGAATTTGTATTCCGTATAAAGTCTAAAACTGCAGAAGCTGACATTAAACCCTCAAGGCTCTTAAAAAAATGAAGAGTACAGCGAGTCAGAGGGGAAAATTAGAAAACCCTCATTGAGTTTTGTCGCCTCATCTCTCTGTCGTTGGTGTTTGTATTCCACACGGGATGAAAATGTATTTTGGTTTATCAAAGCACTGTATGAAATATTAATCATTTGTTTGGAGAGGGCAATTGAAGTACTGACTCTAGTTTGTCCTCACAATTCGTGACTAGAAGTTAACACAATTGGTGTCATCTTTTAAATTATGATGATTATAAACTCAAAGTCGTTAAGGTTGTGCATTCAAAATCGATCTTTAGATATTTATACATACATAAATACATACATACAAAAATTAAAAACATAAATAAGCTCATTATTGTAAATGATTGAATGTTAAGTTCTAAAATAACTAAAACTAAATCAAACAAAAAATTAAAACCAGTGTTGAGATAATATTGTAATGTTTATTAATATTTTACTAATATTTATTTAGTTTCTATTTTTAAATGTTCTGCTTTCATGTTAATGTTAGTTCCATGTTAATAATGATTGTTTTTTCTTTGGCAAATAGCTGAAATTTAAATAAATAAATAAATAAATAAATAAATGTTTTTTTTTTTATATTTATTTATATTTATATTATAATTATTTATATTTAATATAAATTTATTTATAATTTATATATATATTTATATTTAAACATTCTCAGTTTCAATTGTGTTTGAAGTCTTGATTTTCAGTTTCAGCCTGTTCAATTTTTTATGGGAAAAAAAGAAAATAAAAATAAAAAAAATAACAATTTTGATTGGATAATGTAAATTTGATTTTTTTTGGTCTTCTTAAACCTTTCTTTGTGCTTTATTCCCAGGTTCTCTATAGACCGGAACACAGACCAGGAACAGATCTTTAACATTGATCCTGTAACAGGTGCTATCACTCTGGGAAAGATCCTGGACCGGGAAACTGCCGGCTGGCACAACATCACGGTTACCGCGGTGGAAGCAGGTACAAACCCTGTTTACTTCACTCCATCAATCGCAAATGAGTTTCAGCCGAGAGGCCCAAATTCTGTGCACCTAATTTAGAGACTTAATTTGCTTAAAGTCAAAACAGAGGGATGGTTTTTGTTCGAAAATGGTGTTTGCTGAAGTATTATGCATGACAGTGCAGATGCAATGAAGCTAAAGCAGTTATTGTGTTTGTATAAAACTCTAACAAATAAACAGTGATTTACATTGTTTTTGCATGACAGATTGACACAGAAATAAGCTTTAATGCCTCTGCTGTGCTGAAAGTCCTTTAGCTAATGTGGTGTTAATTTGGTAAAAATTGCTTGTAAATTGTTCATTATGCTATATTATCACCAAATCTTTGATTTAATTTTTTTATTAACTTGCTTTCGTTCAATTAGCGCAGGTTTTGCTGATTTCAGCTTATATATCTCTCTTTTTGCAATATTCACTAAAACCAATTCTAACTGAAAACAAACAAGTTGATTAAAATAAAGACTGGATGCAATATTTGATAACAATAAGGTATAAAATGGAATTTAAATGTTAAAAATAGCCAAAAAAAATAACTTAAAAATCGCATTAGATAACAAAACCTAAGCAAGTGTCATTTACTGTAAAGAATGATGCACAAACACAATTTTGAGCACATATACAAACACTTGATGTAATGCAACTAGGGCTGGGCAGTAAATCGATAGCGATAATTATCGCGTGATATGAATTTCCATTTTTACCATACATTTACTGTAGTAGCACTAATTGCACAGTGGTATTGTGTTAGAAATGTGGGTGTATTTGTGTCGATTTTTATTATGTTATGAATGTAGACGTATTAAATGTACTGAAGGAAGGAGTAATTGAATATAATTATTTTTTGTGATTAAGCTATAGAGTTTATGTACTTATACTAAATGTATTTAGACTACTGTTTTTTATACAAATGCCTAGGAACCATATTAACGTTACATTTTTACCATGGTATTGAGGTGCTGTATTTGTGGTTTTAACTGTTATTATCATGACCTATGGAAGAGCAATGAAAAACCACAAACAGTCAGAATAATTACATTTCATCATATAAAAATGAGGTTGCTTGAATTTTTATAGATATTACTGATTTTGATAATGAACTTAAATCTACATCTGCATCCTAACTCAAGCTACATCAAATGTGTATTTCTAAGAGACACATTTTTTTTATATTATTATTATATCAATATTATCAGGTAAGACAAACCTGTTTCCTGATTTGAAACAGTATTACTCATAAAAACATACAAAACTAAGAAATTATTATTATTATTATTTTTTCTATGAAGATATTTATTTTGTCAAGGAAAAATGACTGGAAAAATTGTGAAGAATTCAAAAAAGTGTTTGCCTTGTTCTGACAAAAAAAAAAACATCTGGATTTTACATTTTAGACAAAATCTGCCTTTAAACTTGAAAGAAATAAAAATTTGACATTTATCGTGATAATTATCGAAATCGACTTGGGGCCACCATGTATGCCTTCTTAATCTTTAAAGCTCACACAACTCAGAAACTCAAGTATGTTAAGGAGCTTGTCAAGGAGAAATAATGACATCACATTTGTCCTGATTTTAAATCTGTTTTTCAGAACAATAAAAAGGAATCATTTTAGACTCGGGAGTTAGTTTTGAGTTCTAAAACTTGCAGCAAACCTCTCATACGTGTAAATATCAAAAACGTTTTGTTTCTCAATTTCGTGACCCCTTTAAACCTCATGCTTTAGCATTCAGATTCCACTTCTGGTGTCTTAAACAATTTGTTTGTTTCAAGATGTGTAATGCCTCTTTCTAAGAGTTGCATCACATTTTGGGTTTTAGTTGAAATTTGTCATAGTAAACTTGCATAGTAAAGCGCTTCAATCCCAATCTCAGACACAGACACCAAGGTTTTGCTGCAAGATAAAGTCCTTTTTGTGGAAAAAGAAGCAGTAGCATTAGTAAAGCCAACAGCTTAATCAGAATTCCCAGCAATTGCAGCCTGTGCTTGTTCACTGCAGAATACATGGGATCTGGAGTCGTTGGGCAATGAGGCATCGAGTGGCCAGTTTGGAAACGCTTTTCATAATTCCCTCGTACAGTCGTATTTTAAAATTTCACACTCCACTCAAGAACGTAATGAGTGTTCATCGAAGAGTTACGTCTGCAGATCGATGTGCGGCGAGCGTTTCACACGCCATTGCTGGCGATATTAGTAAATATGATATTTCAGACAAAATCTGGGAAATCTGGCCATGCGCAGAAACGCCGTTCAGTATGTCTCAGTTGGCTGGGAATAAATACAATTTCAATCTTTTCAAGGCCGTGGGTTCAGTCCTACTAAAGCAGGCGTGGCGAACGTTGGCGTGTGCAAGTCGACTTGAGGAGTGAAATTTTCTTCGCTGTCCAGAAGGAGTTATCAGGTCCGTTTCTTTCCGAAGTCTTGGCACGATGCTTCCAGACTGGAGTTTTACTGTCAGAAAGTCTGGCAGGCCGTCGGCTCACCGCAGAATCCTATCTGCTGAAGAAGAGTGACATATAATTTCTGTGCGTTTGATAGGCTGTATGATATCAAACTGCAGACAGGGTCTCTCTCTCTCTCTCTCTCTCGCGCGCGTACTCGCTTCGTCTTTTTCAGGTGATAAATAGAGGAAAAACCATCATGTCTTGCCCTTAGGGTAAAGAGATACTATGAACACAGTTGTGTCTTTATCTCGACAGAAAGGACATTTGGTGTGGAGAGTGAAAAATAACTGCACTGCGCTCTCTCTGGATTTTGAGCAGTTTCAAGGCTCCTGCTCTAAAAAGTGCCCTTTTCGGCCATTAGAAATACGGAAGGGTTTATGTGTAACAAAAAATGACATTTCTGTAATCACCGCCAACCTCTTTGCTTTCATTTTTAATGAAAATGCCAAAGTACGGCGAGCACGACTGGAGTAGCTCCAGTGGATTTCGCTGCTGGTCGAGTTCAGCTTTTCAAGTGGCTTTTGCATTGGATGTCAAAAGACAGCTGTTTTATTTTATTTATTTTTTATTTAAATGTGTTCATGCAGTAATTCACCTCTAAAATACCATAAAGTTTGATTTGATGAGCAGTCTTTTACATCAAGGACAAAATTAAATGTATTTTCTCACCCTGTTGGCAGCTTGCATAAAAGGGGTCATGAACTGCCTCTGTTTATTTTGTACTGTTCTCTGAAGTCCACTTACAATGTTATCAAGATTTTGACATCAAAAAACACCATCATTTAGAAGTAATAGGCTATTTCTGTCCTGTTTTTTTAACCCCCCTCATCAAAACACTCCGTTTGAATAGGTATGGCCGATTGTAGACTCGGAAGCTAACACCCACTGCTGTGATTGGCTAACAGTTGTCTGTGTATGTTTGACAGCAGCCTACATCCTTCACAGATGGACGCTGCTGTGATTTAGGTTAAAAATGCATAAAAACTCGTTTCAAATGATCTGTTTAACAAGTTTCAATCTTTCTGAAAATCCTGCATCGAATTGTGCCTTGTTTGTAAATGAATCCACGCTAAAATGAAGTGAACAAAAGTCTAGAACTTCAGTAAAAATAAAGTTCATCCACTCTTGCCTAATGTTACGATCAGAAGTAAGGCAATGCGAAAACTGTTTTTCCACAACTTGGCACTGTACACTTTCTTCTTGTCTTCAGAGCCATCTTTATCGTTTGGTTTCTGCATAGACTTTCATTCATCTCTCATTATTTACACTACATGTGCGAATCGGTGGGC
Organism: Cirrhinus mrigala; assembly: GCA_036247105.1. Lineage (NCBI taxonomy): Eukaryota > Metazoa > Chordata > Actinopteri > Cypriniformes > Cyprinidae > Cirrhinus > Cirrhinus mrigala. The sequence continues at coordinate 34,196,832 of CM070012.1, read as the reverse complement.
GGGGCTAAACAGGCAGCAAAGTTAAAGGAGGCATAGTTCTTTTTCTGTGGAGGCGGAGCTTATCCACACTATTACATCATAGAGTGGCACATTCCACAGCTTGTTGTATTGGCAGACTGGCTTCAATACAAGCTGTTTTTAGACTAACAAGAATGTTTTGAGTTCTGAAACTTTTATAGTACAATGACCTCTTACATGTGAAAAGATTTTTGGTTTCTCAGTTCATGACCCCTTTAAGCATGAAGCTTTAATCATAAATATAACTTTTGTTAGATTTATGATTAAACCAACAAGGAAAAATGACAACTTGTTGGAACTTTAATCATAAATATAAATTTTCATCTTAATTCAAGATATATTGCCTGAAAATGCATGCAGTCTCATGCAATTTTGCTTCTTAAATTTTTTTAGATTTACATATACATTTAGTCATTTTGCAGATGCTTTTATCCAAAGCAACTTACAAATAAAGATGATCAAAATCAACAAAAGAGCAATGATATGTAAGTGCTATGACAAGTCTCAGTTAGCTTAACGCAGTACATGTAGCAAGGTTTTTTAAATTATAAAATAATTAAAAAGAAAACAGATAGAATAGAAAAAGAATAGAGCAAGCTTGTGTTGAAGTTTTTTGGGTAGGTCATTCCACCAACAAAAATTGGAAATGTATTTATTTATTTAAAGGATTTTATGTGTTTTTAAGAAAACAACTTAATTAAAGGTTATTATGGTAGTTTATCAGGCATGATTTATCTTGTTTACTTGCACTTATAATACTAATAGCAAATTTATTGAATCAGTTATTTGTTTATAGTAATAATATGTTGTAAGATATATAATTATTATTACTGATTTTCTAACTTCATAATATTAGAGTTAGAAAAATGAACTTTATTTAACATTTAATATCTCATGCAGTTTTTTCTTCTGTAATATGTTTTTATGTTAAGGATGTTTATAACTTTTCAGTTAAGAAAATTAAGGATTTTTGAATTATGGTAGTTCACCTATTTTAATTGCAAGTATATCACTAAGCACAATTTTATTGAAGTAACTATTTATAATAATAATAATTCTATAAGAGATATAATTATTATACAGGTTTTTTTTAATGTATAATATTAGAGTTAGAAATGAACCTCAAGATATATAATATATTAATATAATATATCTTGCAAGTTTGCTTCACAAATAATTTATTTTATTAAGAGTGATTTTATTTTTTAAGAAAATGTTGCTGTTTTCAGAATTATTGAAGTTTACCAGATATGATTTAGCTTGTTTACTTGCAATTAAATTGCAGTTATACTAATAACAAATTTGTGCATTCATTCATTCATTCATTCATTCATTCATTCATTGTTTATGCATTTATGCGTTCATTTGTTCATTCATGCATTTGTGCATTCATTCATTCATTGTTCATGCATGTATATGTTCATTCATGCATTCATTCATTCATTCGTGCATGCATTCGTTTGTTCATTCATTCATTCATTCATTCAATCATTAATTTATTTATTCATTATTCATGCATGTATGTGTTTATTCATTCGTGCATTCATTCATGCATGCATTGGTTCGTTCATTTGCTCATTCATTCATTAATGCATTGACATGTAGCTTTTCTCTGTTCAGAATACATTGCATTCAGTTTTAATGCTTACAGTTCTCATAAGGAAAGAAACTGACTGTACTGGCCAGGGTTGTTTTATTGTTGAGGAGACAGATGAAGTTCAGCGGCATGATTCACACATTTCATCTGCAGCGATGACCCGAGTTCACAGACGTTTATTGCATCTGACATCGACTGTCCGAGAGGCCGTGACGCAGTGAAAATAAAGCAGCAGTGTTTTTACTATCAAAGTTAAATTTAGCTCCTAATACACTATTTTAAATGAGTCAGGCTTGTCCAGACTAAAAATGCACTTATTGCTTTCATGCCAAATTGTTGCTCATGGACGTCTCTGATGTCTTCAGGCGTGGGTTGAGGACAGAGATATTGTTTTGTCAATTTGCACAACATTTGAAGCTCATTAGGCACGGTTAGTGCCACCGGGAGAGCTGATAAAACAAGACGAGTTTAATTTAATATTTAGGCCATAGGTCTGCAGTCTGTGTCAGTTCTACTAATTCAGTGCCAACTATCACGCAGAGAAGGTTGCGTCTGCTGCGCGTTACTCCCGCTGGAGCGCTTATGAGTCAGAAATGCACCAAAGGCAATCTGAACTTTTTCTTTATTTTCTTCTGTTTTTTAAGAGGCAAACAATTGACTGCATATGAATCATACGAGATTTAGACTTTCTTTAAATATGTTTTCTCACAATGTGTAGAGAAAGTGATTCACACAATAACTCTGTAATTTTAAATGATTATTTACAGCTTGTTGGTATGGAATAGTTAAGTGGATGCATTCAGTTTAACATTTTATCCTTTATATTTAGACATATGCAGTGACCTCTACATTACCAAACTTAAGTAAACCAGTGCCAGTGACTTGTAAGGAAATAAGAAAATTGTACTGGCCAGGAATTGTTTAAAAATTAATGCAATACTGGGCAAAGAAACACCTTGAAATGGTGGCACTTGGTGAGCTACTTGCTATTTTTACTGCAACACAACTCAGGAAATAAAATACTCCTACGATGCCAAAAAAAAAAAAAAAAAAAAAAAAATTACATTTATTTATTATTTTTTATCAGCACAATTTCAGGCAATTTATGTTTTTATTATTGTTATTATTATTATTATTAGTAGTAGTAGTAGTAGTAGAAGTATTATTATTATTTATATATTGTTTTTAATTAGTTTTTTTTATTATTTTATTTGTGATTGACTTCTCTCAGGCAACATTGTGAATATTTCCACAGTTTATTTTATTTTATTTTATTTTTTACATCATGTGTAATTGGCTCAGAATCAGAACAATCTCAGGCAATATAGTGAATATTTATTTATTTATTTGTTTATTTTTTATTTCATTTTATTTTATTTTAAACTGAAATACCTTTTTAATAACCTTTTTTTAATTTAAATCAGCACAGTCCCAATAATAAATATTTTGCCATTAAAATATTTTATTAGTAGTAGTAGTAGTAGTAGTAGTAGTTTTTTAATTTATTTTATAGTATTTTATTTTCATTCAGTTTAATATTTTATCTATTATATTTAGACGTATATGCATTGACCTCCACTTTACAAAGCAAATAAATGTTGTTGTATTGTGTGTCTTCATCTGATATTAAAAATCTATTACTATGTTGTCATTTGTGATTTGGCGTTGCAGACAATCAGTGTTTATTTCTGTGTTTGGGACAAAGATTGTTGAGATAGCAGTTCATAATCATCCTCCTGTCCTTTTGGATTTAACGTGCTGCCAAACCCCGTAAGACTTCATTTCCGTGTAAGTTGCGTGCCGAGCTCCGCGACATGCTTTCAAACAGGATTGAGGAGCAGCTTTTCTAATATAGTGCCTGACTGGTAATATGTCATGAAGATATGTGGCCGTCCAACATCTGCTGGGCCGCTAGCAGAAGCTCTGCATCCTGTAATCTGCTCAAATCCCTTCTCTTCATATCGCACACGCACATCGCTAGTTAAATATAGCCCTGATGTGATGTGTGCTCTATATAAGCACAGAGAAAGTATTGCTAGCTCTAGGGGTATAAATACACTTGAAATCTATTTATTTATATCTTAGCTTTTTATATATATTGCTTTCTTCTTTTAAAACACGTTGCATTCAGATTTTTAATTTTTTTTATTTTTTAAACATAACATTCTTTGGCATTCTTTAAACATTTCATGGCTCTGATATACAGTAGTAAATAATACCACAATGAATACTGTGCAACTTAATATTTTATTTTATTTTATTTTATTTTTTTGTTCATTTGTTTGTTTTTTCCCTGCATTTATGTATATATAATATTATAATTATAATATGAATTCTCTTTCTTTCTTTTAATGATGGGCGAATTTGGTTTTCCAGAAATGTATTCAGTGTTTTATAATGCATAGGCAAAGCTTGAAAAACAAGACAATGAAACTGCATAATTAAATGAGTCAGCACCAATTTACATATGCTAAATCACATAACATGCGTGGACTACTGTACATCCCTGTGAATAAACACAAGCATAACAGCAGCACAGTGTTAATTAGGAAAAGGTAATTATGTCTCATTACAATTAAAATTGTGGCCCACTCGGTGGCCTGCTGCGGTGCTGAGAAGCATCTCTTATGAAAATTAAAACATTTCTAATGAAATAATGAAGCACAGAAATGAGCTCAGGATCAGTCGCCTCCAACACGGAGAGCTTTTTTAATTACTAGATAATTTTACTTATATCAACTTAAATGAAACTAATTATGTAAACATTTCCCAAGAATATTTCCATTTTATTCTAGCTTAATAAGGCCAAGATCAAAATGATATTGCAGCCCAATATTGAATATATTTATTGTCATTATGTCAGCCCCAAACGGTGAGCTTTTATCATTACATTTTTCTGTGTATAGTCTTGTTTGTCTTCATTTAGAATATGAGTTACTAATTGGTAATTTCCTCAAAAATGCTGCATAAGAATTGTGTTCCTGATGAATTCACTGCAGGGAGAGAGTCATTAAAAGTGCGTTCAGACAGAAACTGTGTAATGAGTTACTTTAATGTTTCTTTTTTTATTATTAGAAAGCATTTAAGTCTTAATTAGGGAGGTTTGAACTCCCAAATCCAATCACTCATCATTTGCACCCTGTGTGTTGTGCTGGTCAGTGTCATATGATGAAGTTGAGATGCATGCTTTAAAAATGCATGCAAAATACAGCTGCGGTGTTTCAGCGGAATCTAATGTGACAAAATAACAGCATTTGGGTTTGTTCTTTTCTGGTGCGCACAGATGTGGCCAGCGTAAACTCTGCCGTCGTCATGACAACCGCTGCATGTGTTAAGAGGATTCTTTATTTCAAATCCAACATTCTGTGCGATACATTGTTTCTATGATTGGGATTCCATTGTGAATACACTGATGCTACATTCAGGTTGTGTGATACATGGTATCCTGGATTTCACTGTAACCAGACTACAGTACATTGGGAGGGTAAATAATACTTCTACAGTATGAATTCTAGTTAATTTTAATTTCAGCATTTTCTTATTATTAATTTATAAGTTCAGCAAGTCATTATTAAAATCACTAGTTGTGTTTGTTATCATTAGCTAAAGCACTGTAAAATAACATAAACAGTGAATGACTGTATTTTTTACTAAATAACAATAACAAAGATTAATAAATAGTGTAATAAATCTATTGTTCATTGTTTGTTCATGTTAATACATGAACTAGTGTTAACAAATGACACCTTATTGTAAAGTGTTACCCTATCTATCTATCCATCTGTTTATTTATTTCACTTATTTGATCTTTTTTTTGTTACAAATAGTTTTTTTTTTTTCATTTTTATTATTATTATTATTATTAAAAAATAACAATTATGTAATATTTACTTATTAGTTTGTTTTCCTTCCTATATTAGATAATATGTAGTATAATTATAAAATATTCTTTTCTTTCTTTTGATTTTGACAAAAGTGATTTTTTTCAGTGTATTTATCTTGTTCTTTTACGTTTGTCTTGCATTAGATATTATAAATTATAAATTATAAAATAACTTTTTTAATTAAAAAAAAAAAAACAGACAAAAACTTAGAATAATATTTAATTATTTATTTATTTATTTATTTTTGCTAATTTGTTTTTTTTTTCCTCCTACATTGGATTATACACTACCGTTCAAAAGTTTGGGGTCAGTAAGACTTGTAATAGTCTTTAAAGTAGTCTCTTATGCTCATCAAGGCTGCATTTATTTGATTAAAAATATAGAAAAAAAAAACAGTAAGATTGCAAAATGTCTTTACAATATAAAATAATGTTTTTTATTTTAACATACTTTAAAATAGAATTTATTCCTGTGATGAAAAGCTGAATTTTTATCAGCTGTTACTCCAGTCTTAAGTGTCACATGATCCTTCAGAAATCATTCTAATATGCGGATTTATTATTAGAATGATTAGTGTTGGATAATATCAACAGTTGTGCTGCCAAATATTTTTTGGAACCTGTAATTTTTTTTTTTCAGGATTCTTTCATGAATAACAAGTTTAAAAAGTACAGTGTTTATTCAAAATATAAATATTTTATAACAATGTAAATTATTTATTATTAACTTTTAATAAACTTTTAATTATTAACTTAATACATCCTTGGTGAATAAAAGTATTAATTTCTTAAAAAAAAAAAAAAAAAAAAAAAGAAACAATAAAAATGTACTGACCCCAAACTTTTGAACGGTAGTGTATATAGCATAATAATAAGATATTTTCTTTCTTTTATTTTGACAAAAATTAGTGAATTTTACTAGTAAACAGGAAAAATAACTCTTAATAAATTATAATTATAATAATTATAATATTTAAGTGAGTTCATGCATTTGTCAGATGCTTTTAATCCGAAGTGTACAGGGTAGTGAATTCAGATTGTAGGCGTGTGTTTCCAAGAAACTGAACCTGTGCTCGCATCACTCCTGTGGACCCACACAAACTGTGATATTTTTATTTTAAAAAACTTTTAGTGCTCTAAATAACTTGCTGTCGAGTTGACATTGTACTGATGATGATGGTTTAATCTGTCTGTCCTCAGATAACCAGTCCATGGCGTCTCAGACGGCGGTGAGCATCCGCATCCTGGACGTGAACGACAACCCTCCCGAACTCGCCACTCCTTACGAGGCGTCGATATGCGAAGACGCCAAACCTGGCCAGGTAAGATAAAGCCGCAGCGTTTCGCACAATCAGAACTCACATCAGTCTAATCAGAAATCACGCTCGCCAGACGCGCCTCGATACGATCGCATCTGCGTCTGAAAGCGGCGGAAATGAGATCCGTTGTTCTGCACGAAAATCATCACTACTGTCGATTTGATATGATATCTGCGGTCAGAAGACGCTGACTTAGTTGTTCCCGATGGCTCCTCGTGTTGATAAAGCTGTCAGCCGCGATACGGACCTGCGAGGGAAACCTTGTCATTTCCATGGAAAGCATATGTAATCTGACATCAGTCGGCTCCTCTCAGACAGCTGCGCTCGCCGCTAATATATATCAATCGCGGGAACATCAGGTGTGCGGCGTGATGAAGTGGTCAGATTCTAATTGCATTGTGGGACTGCCGCACTCAGCATGGCCTCCCTGATTCGGTTTGACGGCAGTTTACAACGCCTAACAAGATTTGTTTTTCCGAAGCTCAATATCTCGTCTGATCCCGCTGGGCTAATGTAGTTTGGCTCAACTCACCAATCTCTCCTTCCTACAAAAAAAAAAAAGCAAACGGTCTGAGAGATACAGCGCTTTGACCTCGCAAGACCTCCGAACCCGGAGCAAAACACTGGAGTCCAGCAGAACAATCAGTGTGTGTCAGATTTAGTACCGAGCCAATCGCTTTCCCGTTTTTGTCAGAATAGTTTCATTATTGCTTTGCTCCTACTTTGGACCTTTTTCAATTGGAAAGAATGATCCGTCTGACATTTCGTCCCAAAGGCAATTTATAAACTCTAGCCACGAAAAAACTGCGCAATGCAAGTCGCGGTGAAGCAAACTCACCTGCAGTGCTTTTGTAGTGACTTGTTGCCGATCTTCGCTTTTGTTTATTCGTGGAATGGAGGAATATATGTTCAGCCCAAAAATAAAACTTCTGTCATCATTTATTTACCCTCATGCAGTTTCAGACCCACGTGACCAACTGTTTTTTGTGGAGCACAAACAAGTGCATTTTTGAAGAGGTAAAATTCACAAGCTCGGCTCTAAACCTGGTGAGCTGCTCTAAAAACAAATAAAATAGAATAAAATAAAATAATTCATAAATAGGTCGGTAAATAAATATTATTTATAGTCACAATTTCATTTTATTAATATGCTTTATTTTTATATTTATTAAATGTATTAAACCCCTGCTTTCCATTAAACATATTTTATTGGACTGTCCTGGTTTTAATGGAAGTAGAAAACTTTTTTATGTAGTACACTCACTCTGGGACTTGTTTAGAGATTTTACCTGAAAAGATTTGATATTTTTTAATAATGTTAATTTAACAACTCCTGTAACATTTTGTGTTATTTGGTTTTATTTAGTGTTTATAAATATTTTTTCCAGTAGAGTTTTCTTGTTTATTAACTTATTAATTTAGTTGATTTAAATGTTAACAAATGTTAATATGTATATAATACAACATTTTAAAAAATATTTGGTAAAATAAATAAATAAAATAATAAATTAATTAATTATTTATTATTACTATTTTTACTATTATTAACATTTCTTCCTATCTATAAACCTTTAACCTTAACACATTTTAATATATATATTTATATATATATATATATATATATATATATATATATATATATATATATATTTGGTAGTATAATATAAAATTCTTAATAATAATAATAATAATACTTCAATGTTTGTCTCATTTATTGACTTGTTGCTTTTAAGTGTAGCAATATTATCAATAAATTACTAATACATGTTAGTATATATATATATATATAAATTAATTATTATAAATTATTATAAACTGTTGAGTGAAACTATATAAACACAAACAAACCGCAGCAGACGTGACTGAATATGAATGCGTGTGGATATTCTATTCCAAAAATCACATATTTATTATTTTGCAATCCTGGCATAAATTAATAAATTACTGTCATTGCAACAAAGTTTTATCAAAACAGTGGTCAAATATCGAAGCTAGAGTCTTTAATCTTTCTAATGATGCAACGTTTATCCAGATCAATAAGAGTGTGATGATTTAACGTTCTGTGAAAGCGAAACAACAATAATCTGAGGCCGATCTTTGCACGTAATGAGGTTAATGTATTAGTATATACTATAAAATGAAATTAAAGATGAATTCATTTATTTTAATAAACTGCCTAGAGTAAGCTAAAAGGGATCATGTATTTTAAGGGCCCTGTGTGCTTTGAGACAGTGGTAGATTTACTAGGTCTTGTAATAGAGCTACAGTGGCTTTTATGAAATACATTACACTAAATGTTCATCTGAAGAAAGAATCAAGTACATTTTTTGTTGCATACTGTCGTTGACTATCTATAGAATTCTGTTTTCATGATTCTGTTTCATGTAAACAAATTGCATGTATCATGTAGAATCATTTTTGCTAATCCAGATACCTGACATTGAACAGGTACTTCATTTGTCCATTAACATTTACTTTTCAATGGCTCGTTGTAAACTGACGTACATGCATGATTACGATTATAGAAAACATGTAATTTAATTAAAGGGGAAAAATGGGATCAAGAGCTATATATGTTTGAAATGATAAAATAAAATAATAAAATACATTTCGCTTAAAGATATATGATATATTTTAATAATGACGTTGTCATGAAAATGTGCTTTATGGCCCCGATTCTTCTGTCTGTGACTAGAATGATTAGAATTTGTTTTTAAGTTGTTTCTTGCCCTCAAAGCTCTGTTTATTTGTTGATCCGCCGAACATTTTCCTGCCCTCTTTTCGAGCGGCCGTGAAACATACAGAACACAAAAGGTTTGTTTACTTTTGGAGATGTCATGGAAAATTGTGCACTCCTCCTGTATGTGTGTCTTTGCGTGTTTCTTCTCGAGGGCTTCGCTCCACAATAGAGGTGCTGAATGAGGACTGTTATTGCTGGACTAAGGATTCTTTGAGATTTTTTGTTGTAAAGAACTAGTAACCTTTGTACTACGTTTCTAGGTGTGTGTAAGACGAGCCTTTGTCATCTTCCGTTTTCATCCTTGAAAAAAAGAATAGAATGAATGTTGCTTTATTTTGTAAGTTATTTACCCGTTAAATAACAAAGTTTAGTTGGAAAGATGAAAAAAAAATACTTTATTTTATGTGTTAGTTTTCTTTTTTCACTGAATTTTTGAAGCACCATTTTACATTGTATACTCAGTGATTGTTTTAAGCATGGAAACTCAATTTTAATTATTTCAGTTATGTTTTATGTTAGAAACCAATCTTAAGAAATGAAAATATGCTGCCTGCAGGCATCCAGTACTTGTGATGCACAGATGAAAAATAGCTGTTTTAGCAAGTACATAATTGTGAATAATTAAAGTCACCTGTGAATCATTAAATTAGCTGCCTTTTTTTTCTGGATAAAACCCCAGCGATAGAGAATCATTTAATCATGTGAATATGAATGACAGCTGTGAAAATTAAGACTAAAGGCCCCTTCAAAGATGTGAAGGTAGAACTACACAGTTTTAGGATGTTATAGCATACTAATAAAAAAATAAAAAATAAATAAATAATAATAATAATAATTAATAATAATAATAATTAATAATAATCTTTTAAAAAAGCCTTTTTGTTTTATTTAATTTTTTTTATTTATTATTATTTTTTTTTCCATACAGTGAGCCTATTCTGCATGACCATATTCTACATCCCTATTTCTACCCAACACCTTAACTTAACAACTACCTTACTAACTATTATTAAGCAGCCAATTAGGAGTTTATTGAGGTAAAAGCCATAGTTAATGGTTTGTCAATAGCTAGAACTGATCATTAAAATAAAGTGTGACCATAATATGTATATGTATACTTCAAATGCATTTATTTATCCCTCGATCAAGCGCTTTTCCTCATGATTCATATTGGATAGCAGTGATGAACTGAAGAATGGGCTCCCTTTTCATTTATCAATGTGAATTTAATTGAATTTTGAAATTGAATGACTGGAAGAGCAGTTTGTAATTCAAAGAAATTCAGAAGTGATTCATTCCAGGAAATGAAGTCTTCTTCCACATTTTTCTTTTCTACTGAACATTACTGTGAAGTGTTACTGAGAAAAAAATTAACAAAAAAATTAATAAATAATCTTTTTAAAAGCCTTTTTATTTTTCCATACAGTGAAAATGAATGGGGTCCATTAACTTTCATTGTATATACAAGGAACAGTGTATATACAGCCATCAGAATGTCTTTCTTTTGTGTTCCACAGAAAAAGTTTGTAAAGAAATGACATGATGGTGAGTGAAACATGGCTTAAACATTATTTTTGGGTGACCTTTATTTTTAAAGAAAGAAAGTCTGGCTGATTTCAGATTTCATGTTGACATTATATGGAAACTGAAATACTCAAAAAATGTTATTGGAAAGCACTAGAACGAGAAGGAAACTTGTAAGAGAAGTCGCGGAGTCACCAGCACTTACTTTTTAAGGGTTGCCAAGTAGAAAGAAGTAGAATAAAAGTTTACCTGAAAGAAGGGAGCCACAAAAGAGCATTTTTTTGTTGTTAGATGAGCCAAAGATACAGTTTCTTTAGTGGAAACTCAAAGCGATATGGGTGGCGTTCACACCTTAACAATCAGCAAGCGTCCTGTGATGTAGCATCACGCTGTGGAGCCTCTTTTCATCCAGCCGACTGGCTGGACAGAACAAAGACTGAGCGCAACACAATACCAGTATATACTGAAAATGATGCCGTTTGAGTTCAGTAAAAAAAAAGTGCGTAACAGCTCAGAAGACGTTTCATCTTTCAGCGGGACATTTTCAAACCGAAGGGCCATGATACCCGCTGTTTCTGAAGCGCATTTAAGGTGAAAAATCGCTAGCGTCTCCGTCCCCCAAATACTGAGGTGAAGTGCAATCCGGTGACGGCTTATCGTAATAAATTTCTCTCATTAAACGCAGAAAAAGCCCCCTGCTGTAGCTTCAGCGGTGCAGCTTTTGTAATAGCTTTACGATAACCTGTAGCATGTTTACGTGATTTGTAGTCCGTCACCCCGGGGAACCCCATTGCGTTGTGTCGACTAAATTGGCTTAGGTGAGCGAGAGACGCCCGCAGAGGCCAGGAGACGCTGCGGTTCGTGCGTTAAAACTTTACGTGCGCTCTGGCTCTATGATTAATCACTCTGGTGATTGGGCTGGAAATTAGGCCTGTGGAGGAACACGCAATTACACTCATTTATCTCTCACCTAAGATTGGCGCTTTGTACAAAGCTCAGCCTCCACATAAACACTGGATCGGAGGAGACGGTTTTACGTGCATCATTTCTGGCTGCACGAGAGGGAACCTGTTTATGTTCTTTACGCAAGTTGCATTTTGAATAAATCTTGAATAAATTATGATAGCTGCTTTTTGCCTTCATCAGGCTGGTTGAGTTGGCTGATTGCACTACAGTCGCAGTGTTTACACTTTTCAGATCAGCTTACTAGTTGGAAATGGTTACTAGTAAAAGCTTGTTTTACATTTTTTTTTCATTTTGCAGTGCTGTTATGATGTGACTAACAGAGTTGTTGAATATAATCATTTTTATGACACATCAATGTGAACGATTCTGCATCAGTGCATAAAAAAAAGTAAAATAAAATGTAATTAAATAGGCCTTCATCATACATATTAATGTGCTGTTTTGTTGTAAATAAAGTAGGCTACTCTTATTAAATATTACTTAAAAAGAACACGCATGAATACATTTTTTTTTAGCTTTAATAAAAGTCTGTTTATTTGTAATTTATGCACTAAAGGCTATTTGGTTAGTTTACATTTTATTATTTAATTTCTTTATTATTTCTTACTTCAATGTTTCTGGTAAATTGATTTAAAATAAAAAAAAAAGTAAAGCACTGCTCATTTCTTATATTTTATTTAATCTAATTTTGTTATTTTCATTATTGTTCTTATTTTTTCATAACAGAGATAAGACAACAAAAGGTTGTGATTATTAATATAGTAATTATTAAAAATAAAAGAATTGTAGAAAAAGATGCATCAAGAATTGTAGAATCAAATTGTTGCCCTCTGAATCGTAACTGAATCGAATCATGTGGCAAGATTCACATCTCTAAACAAGGCATGCAACAAGCAATAGAAAAGCATGGAAATATTACACTTTTCATATTAAATATGTATTTTAAAAAAACTGTAAACTGTACTACAGTAAATTCTACATACTCAAAGTTAGGCTAGAAATGCATTTTATTTCCCTCATTATGATGCATATTGAATAGCAGTGATGATTTTAAGATTGGCTCCCTTTCCATTTATTAATGTGAATTTGAATTGAGTTTGGAAGTGATGCATTCTGGGAAGTGAAGTGTTTTTCCACCCTGAACCACAAAAGTTAGTTTATACTGAAATATATAAATAATTTGTATATGTATACTAATGTATTCTAATGTATCACTAATGTATACTAATGTATCAAATGCGTTTATTTATTCTTCGATCAAACGCTTTTCTTCATGATTTATATTGTGTAGCAGTGATGAACTGAAATACTGGCTCTCTTTTCATTTATTAATGTGAATTTGAACTTAATTTTTAAATTGAATGACTGGAAGAACAATTTGTAATTCAAAGAAATTCAGCACAAGTGATGCATTCTGTGAAATGAAGTATTCTTACACTTTTTTCTTTTTTTCTTTTCTACTAAACATTACTGTAAAGTGTTACTGAGAAAAAATAAATAAAAAAAAAGTTATTGATTTATAATTAATTTACATTCACAGTTACCCTAGTGAAAAATAAATGTACAAAAATGTATTTAAAATTACATTTATTTCATGCTAAGTATACTACAAATACTTACATATTATGTACTTAATAAAAATGCTTTTATTATAATAAACTGGTATATTTAAAGTCTGCTAAATTGGAAAAACTAATTTTCTACTGAATGAACACTAGATACATACTTAAGTTTATTTGATTGTTCTAAAGTGGAACTGTTATAAGTATACTTTAGGTAAACTTTAAAGATTATTATTATTATTAGTAGTATTATTTAAAGATCATACAATCCTCATCAATAAAATTAAAACATAGTTTAGGCTTAATAATAAGAAATGTGCATTGTGCACAAGTAGTACTCCAAATAAAGTTTAATTACAATTTTTATATCAGTAAATCTTGAGTGATTTGTCAGTAATTATGTTAATAGACGTGACCTATACTTAGTATAAAAATGTGTAAAATGCATTTTAAATCTGTTACTTTTTTACTAGGGTATTGCATGAGACTGTATGCTTTACTCTTGAACATAGTTGACATTTGGCTAACTAGGTTAAGCTGATGAGTGATGACATTTAGTATTGCAAAGGATTGTCTTGAAAAATTGCCATAAAATTGACCCCTGTGAAAGTCTTTGTATATTTTGCAAACCAGATCATATTCTCTTTATATGGCCTGTTGTGCGATTCCAAAACTCGCTTGCTTTCACATTTCACATGACGTTGCGCTCTACTGCTAGCCCAATTATCAAGCTTTGTTCGTGTGCCACGCTAGCGTCGCCTCTCTCTCTGCTCCAGTGCTCGCTAGCATCATTGCTTGCGTTTCTGATAGAACAACAGTGAAATCAGATTAGCTTAAGCCGCTAAATGCATGGAGTTTGATCCCATTTGAAGGATGACAACACAGCGTATTTGTTTGTGTGTAAAAGGTGAATAAATCAGACGGAGGGAGAGAAAGAGGGCTAGAGACATGAAAAAGGACTTAGCCCGATAGCTCATAAGCAGCTTTGGCTCAGGGGGCGCGACTCCCCTTCCAGCGATGTGACACCGTTGTTAGACATGGAAGGAGAAAGTGTTTATGGGCTCACGCGGATTTAAGTGTCAGGTAGATGCGGCGGGCTGCGGGATTCACGGGACGAGGTTTTGATTTTATAGTTGGAGAAACAAGCTAGCGCTAAGAAAACACGCGTTAGTATTGCTGTCATGGTGTTGTCCAAAAATGCATCATTATTACTATTGTGCAACAGCATGTAAAAAGAACCCTGAAAATGTGAGTTTTTCTGTATGTGCAGTTTTTGAATAGCACCTTACCATGTTTTCTTAGAAGTAACACTATGGTATTTTTTCTGCAAGTTTTTATTTTGAACTATTTCTCTTGACTTAGTATGGTACTACCATGTTTTTAAATGCGTTACCATGGTACTTTTTTAAAAGAATATTTACCATGGTTTTCTTAACCCTTTAACCGTCACTCCCATTTTTGAAAACAGACATAAAAATGCGCTGTCCAGACTTAAATTATTATAATTCATGAATGAAAACATTTTGTAATATGATTTTGATGTACATTTTCCGTGGTAATGCAATGTCTGATTTTAAAATGCCTTTCAAAGGAAGAATTTTGAGATTTTAATTTTTGAACTGATATATAATTTCTTATGATTTCTAAAGTGTGACGGGAAAAAGGCAACGAAGAAAGTCTTTTGTGACAAAGGTCAGAACTCATGTTATGATGTAGATTTTTTAAGTTGCACTCTTGACATATTAATCTATTACTTTTCCTACCTAATTTGTAACACAAAAACATGGTAAAATATCTATTTAGGAGACCTTTAGTTTGTCATGATTAGATTAGAATTTATTTGTAGTATGGTGAAGTAAACTTAGGTGACAGTTAAAGGGTTAAAAGCACCCCAAAACTATGGTAAAACTGTGGTACTTTTTTTCTGTACAATCTGTGTTGTTTTGAACTGTCTCTTCAATAACAATTTGTATTGCTGTGCGGACATACCATGCTTTTTTAGGACATGTACCATGGTACTACCATGGTTTTCTTGGACATACCCCAAGAATGTGGTAATACCATGCAATTTTTTTTCTGTAAGTGCTATTTTTCTTCCCTCTTTCCTTCATCTTCTCTTACAGAAAGTACCATGGTATTACAATGTTTTTTTAAGGACAAAAAAAAGGTAACATAATCGTACATTTTCTGTAAAGCTGTTTTTGAATTATTGCTCTTCATTTACAAAAAGTACTATGGTATTACCATGTGTTCTTGAAAATACCCCAAAAATATGGTAACGCTATGGTACTAGTGTATTTTCTGTAAGTACGGTTTTGAAGTATTTCTCTTCACTTAAAAATAGTACAATGTTATTACCTTTTTTTTTAGGACATGTGCCATGGAAATACCATGGTTTTCTTGTAAATGTCCTGAAAATATGGTAAACTATGATACTTTATCCTGCGAATGCAATTTAAACTGTTTCTGTTCACTTACAAATAGTACTATGCTATTACCATGTTTTAGAACATTTACCATGGTACTACCATGGTTTTCCAGGAAGTACACCAAAATATGGTAAAATAATGGTACTATATCCTATAAATGCTTTTTGTTTTGTTTTGTTGTATTTTAGGACATGTACTATGGTACTACCATGGTTTTCTTGTAAATACCCACAAAATATGGTAAAACTATGATACTTTTTTTTCTTGTTTTGAACTATTTCTCTTCACTTACAAAAAATACTATGGTACTACCTTGTTTATTGGGACATGCACCATAGTACTACAGTACCATGGTTTTCATAAAAGTAGCTACCCCTAAAATATGGTAATACTGTGATACTTTTGAACTATTTCTCTTTACTTACACACACATAGTACCATGGTATTACCATGTTTTTAGGACCCGTACCATGTTCGTACCATAGTTTTTTCAGAGTACCCCAAAATATGGTAAAATATTTTTTTTTTTCTGTAAGGTCTTGTTTTGAACAATTTCTCTTCACCTACAAATAATAGCATGGTGCTACAATGTTTTTCAGACATGTACCATGCTTTTCTTGTAAATATCCCAACATATGGTAAAACTATGGTACTTTTTTTTCTGTAAGGTCTTGTTTTGAACTATTTCTCTTCACTTACTAATAATACCATGGTACTACCTTGTTTTTAGGGACATGTACTGTAGTACTACCATGGTTTTCATAAACATACCCCTAAAATATGGTAATACTGTGGTACTTTACTATTTCTCTTCACTTACAAATAATACTATGGAATTACTGTATTTTTAGGACCTGTGCCATAGTTGTACCATGGTTTTCTTGAAAGTACCCCAAAATATGGTAAAATAATGGTACTTTTTTTCTGTAAGGTCTTGTTTTGAACTATTTCTCTTCGCTTACAAATAATACTATGGTATTACCTTGTTTTTTGGGACATGTACTGTAGTACTGCCATGGTTTTCATAAAAGTACCCCTAAAATATGGTAATACTGTGGTTCTTTTGAACTATTCCTGTTCACTTACAAATAGTACCATAGTATTACCATATTATTAGGACTTGTACTCTTGGCCAAACCATGGTTGTCTTGAAAGTACCCCAAAATATGGTAAAATAATACTTTTTTTCTGTAAGGTCTTGTTTTGAACTATTTCTCTTCACCTACAAATAATACCATGGTGCTACAATGTTTTTAAGACATGTACCATGGTTTTCTTGTAAATACCCCCAAAATATGGTAAAACTATGGTACTTTTTTTTTTCTGTGAGGTCTTGTTTTGAACTATTTCTCTTCACTTACTAATAATACCATGGTACTACATACCCCTAAAATATGGTAATACTGTGGTACTTTACTATTTCTCTTCACTTACAAATAATACTATGGAATTACTGTATTTTTAGGACCTGTTCCATAGTTGTACCATGGTTTTCTTGAAAGTACCCCAAAATATGGTAAAATAATGGTACTTTATTCTGCAAGGTCTTGTTTAGAACTACTTCTCTCAACTTACAAATAATACCATGGTACGGCCGTGTTTTTAAGACATGTACTATGGTTTTCTTGTAAATACCACCAAAATATGGCAGCACTAAGTACTTTTTATGTACAGTAAATGCTATTTGAAATATTTTTTTATCACTTACAAATAGCACCATGTTTTTTTTAAGGACATGTACCATGATGCTATTTAAAAACCATGTTCTAAGAATACCATGGTACTTCTCCAGAATTCCATGATAGTAGGAAAAGTACCAAAAAAGAGTACTGTATTGATTCTTTTCTACCATGGTACAAAAAGCCTTAAAACATATAAAAACCACAGTGCATTAATTTGGCAATCATTCTGTGCCATAGTAAAAAAGTGATGCATCCTCCCACAATTAACTTAGCTGGCTTTACAAAAGACGCAAACGAAGAGACATTTCAAGTTTATCCTTCCAAAGGTCTCTGATTCACGGCGTGTCCCGTTCATGATCTCGTTCATTATCTACAAGCCTGACCCTTGTTCAGATTGACATGTGAAGCGGTGTGAGCGTGTGCCGTTCGGTTCGTAACCCTGTGGTATTTGGGCTGACGGGATGAGGAGAGACAGATATCATATAGAGTCGCGTGTGCAGGGAAAGGCCGGGTGGAAAGGCAAATACTAAGAACGGCCCGGGGACGAGAGGCCTGTCAACTCCACACAAGACATCAAGCGGCACCGAGCGGCTCTCCGTGACAGATCACAAGGGTCTGGTCCTCCCGCGGGACAGTCCCGGCTAGATGACTAATGTTTGAGGGGAAAAGTACACTCTCGCTCCCATGCGCACCCATACACGCGCAGATGGCCGCGTAGATGGATTGGCTCCCACTCGCATGATGACACATATGCCGAACCCGTGTTGAATTCACTCCTACAGACGGGTTATTTCAGCCAAAAATGAAAATTTACCCACCCTCATTTCATTCAAAGCACATATGATTTTATATTTCATTACTTTTGTGGAAAATAGCAGGAATTATGTTCCTGAAAGTTCAGGCTGGACTGAAGTGGTGCGCTAGGAGTTTTAAAAAAGTAACGAAGCAATTTTCAAAGTATTATTTCGAAGTAAAAATATAAATCAGTCATGTTTTAAATTGACAAATAAATAGCTGCATTTGCGGTGCTGCTCCGTGAGGGATTTTTAGAGGAAAATGATGTGAATTGAAGAGTAATTGAAAGGTCACCTCTGATAATGAGGGTTATTTATGGTGAAGGAGGGAAATTGCATTTATTCTCCCTTGGATTTTTGGCTGCATTTGGATGGTAGTTAATGGCACTGTGCCATTTGAATATCCGTTCCATTCATGTAATTGGAAGAAAAAGCTAGGTTTCATGGTCATACCAACGCTATCTCACAACCAATTTTTATGAGGTGGTTAAGGTCATTTGTGTACAAATTCATTATGTACAATTGTTATGTACATATTACAAGGTGTAGGTCATTCGTACAAATTCATTATGTATTGGGCAACTCGTAAAATACGTACGTTTTCACTACAGTCGTATGAATTTGTATGAGTGAGGTCGTAAAATACTTCGTAAAATATGTATGAATTGTGGTGAGATCGGGCTGATCATACACATCTTTTTGGGGATTTTTATTGCATTTTGCTTTCCATTGCAAAAATGCATTTGTTAATTGTTACATTTATAATGCAATTTATAATTTATTTGTATTTATTTATTTATTTGTTTGTTTATTTATTTATTTGAACTAAAATAATTCAGATTTCCCAACACTACTTGATAGAGAGAAATGCGAGTGTGTTTAACAGGACTCCCACTTATTGATCAGTGATTTTTCCATGAAATTATTTGTGATTACTGGACTTTAAATAATGAATTTTAAAAAATATAAATATTATTTTACACAGAATAAATCATTAATAAAGTTGAATAAAAAATGCCACCTTTATAATATTTTATTGCATATTTATTCTACTGATCTTTTAAAAATATATTCATTATTGAATAACTAAATTGATATCTTCATTTTCATTATTTAAGCTGCACTACAATTACACAGGGACTCAAACATATATATATTTTTTTTAATTTATTGAATCATTATTGTGTGAAGAAGTGTGTGTTTAACAGGCACCCCACTTTTTGATCAGTGGTTTCCATGCAATCATCTGTGGTTAAATTATTTTACAATAATTGCAGTTACAAAGAGCATTTTTTGGCCAATTAAATATTTTAAATCTGATTTCTTTATTTACTATGTGATTGTTTATCAGTTGTTGAATATTTAAAAAATTTATTTGACCTTTCCTGGCTGAAAATCACAGATATTTCCGTGTTTTCAATGCCCAGTTTAATTATCGCCTCCGCTAACTAATTACAGTAAGTTCCTGTCCTCGTCACTGGTAGGAAGCGTTCACGCAAATGCAAACTTACAGAACGAAAACTCTTTTTCCTTGAACTTCCCCATCCGTCTCGGAGGTCAGGATCCTCCTCCTCCTTTGTGTGCAGGAGGAAGACTTTCGGAGAGGACCTTTGGTCCTGGAAGGCTCTGGAGAACGTGCGAGACTTTTGGGAGACTCTTGGCTTCTCACTTTCCGAGCCTCGCGCAGCTTAAAGGGTCATGAGGGGGCTGTTGGATGGAAATCTAATTAGATGATTTTGCTTGAGGGAGCTGTGTTTGCCACTCAATAAACTCCCACACACTGCTTCCCTTTCACAATCTTTCTCTCCTTCACATTATTTTTTTCTGTCTTTCTTTCTCAGAAGTCCCTGTTTGTCTCTGTGTTTTTCCATCCCCATCCTTTTCCCTCCAGAAGCCCCTCAGGCATTAGTTTCGCCCTCGAATTGGGAACTATCAGATGACCTTTTGTTGTTTCTGTCTTTGGCATCGCAATTAACGTTTGTTAAGGAAACAGCGTTCATGTATTCTTTTTCCTATAGTTTTTGTTCTCATTTAACCTTGTTTACTTCATTCTTTTTTTTTACCATCCAAACAACAGCTCATTAAACAAATGAGGGTCACAAAATAGGAAGGATGAGAATCGTTCCAATTAACAGCTCTGGTTCCTGAAAGCCAACATAAAGAATTGACTCTTTTTTAAATTTTAAAACATGTTTCAGATTGTGAACGATTAATCAATGCACTTATTTAAAATTTTCATCTTTCATGATGGAATTTTGTTTTTCAACGTCCTTCTTTTTTCTTATCCACTTGTCACATAGAGTCCTGTCCTATGTTTTCAAATCAATTAATGATTATTTTTTAAATTATGATGAAGGAATCAGTGCGTTATTCATTACAGTCATCTTACGAAACCAATTTGTAAATCTGTGGGTTATTTACAGTTGTGTTGTGATCAATTAGGTCATGCATGTCCCATTTGAGCATGTAAATATTGTTATTTAAACAATATTATTTTAGTTTTATTTTAGTATTTTTTAATATATTGAATTAGCTTTTTAAATTTAATTTTAATTCTAGTTTATGTGACTTTGTCATTTGTGTTTTTGTATTTTTTTGTTGTTTGTTTTTACTATCTGTTTTTAATAGTTTATAATATTTTTATTTAAATTTTAGTTTTAGTAATTTTAGAACTTCAACTTAAATTTATTTTATTACAGTTATTTACCAAGACAACATTTCTAAGGTTTTTTTTTTTTTTTTTTTTTTTTTTTTTTTAATATATTAGCTTTATTTCAATTAATTATTACATAAATTACAATTATTACATAAATTATTTTAAATAGTTTTAGGTTAATATAAGTATTATAGTATTTAATAATATTTTGAATTAGCATTATATTTTAAATTTAATTTAGTTTTAGTTCACTTTTATGTTATTTTGTCATTTTTATTATTATATGTTGTTTGTAATAGCTGTTTTTAATAGTTTTTAATATTTTTATTTATTTTTTAGTTTTAGTAATTTTAGAACTTCAACTTCAATTTATTTTATTACAGTTATTTACCAAGGCAACATTTCTAAGGTTTTTTTTTTTTTTTTTTTTTTCTTTTTTTAGCTATATTTAAATTACCATAAATTATTTTAAATAGTTTTAGATTAATAAACGTATTATAATATTTATTAATATTTTGAATTAGCTTTTATTTTATGTTTTAATTTTAAATGTATTAAATTTGTATGTGCTTTTGTTATTTTGTATTATTTTGTATGGCTCTATTTAACTTAATTTTTCTGTTTTAGTAAATTTAATACATATTTTTTAGAGTTATTTACCTTGGGAACATTACTAAGCTTTTTTTCTTTTTAAATATATTTTTCTTTTTTTTAATCTTTATTTTTACAATAACATGGATAGAATACAGATCTACTATTCTTATATAATTTTCTTGCATAATATTTCAGGTTTAGCATATAAAACAACAAAACAAAACAATGCATTAATTGACTAAGTATAAATATCCTCTTTTGTCTGATTCTTAGAAAAGAACCAGTTCATGAGAATCATTTGTTCAATAGTGGTGAATCAATAAAGGAACATGGTTCAAGAAGCGTTAACAGATCCAAAACATCATGAAAATAATTTGATTGAAGCATTTTTAAAGAAAATCAATAAGTACTGTTTCCCAGTTCCCAACTTTACAAAGTAGCGGGCAGCATTTCATAGGCGAGCGCTAAAGCGACGCTGTGATGAAGGATGTCTGAAAGCAGGCGCTCAGCGGGAGTCCCACAAAACTTCCCTTTCAAGCTGAGAGGAGACCAATAAACAAACATCTAAAAAATATAACATGTGTCCCGTTTTCCCCGTCCTCTGTCATGCGGCTGGAGATTTTGCGGTTGCGTAACACTCCAAACAATGTGAAGAGAGTCACAGGAGTTTGTGCGCGTTGATTAAAGGCTCTTAAAGGCGTCCGGCGTCGCATTATCAGCCGCAGACAGAAGTGGAGCGCTGCGAATAATGAGGCCGATGGGAAGCGCAGGTTAGTGTTTAGTTTAATGCTGCTGTGGATGTAATCAAGCAGAAACATTATCAGCTGCAAGTGCTGCTCGACTTATGAGAAATATGTTTTGAGGATCCAACACCTGCAGTTTTACTACAGCATCAAGAACATTTGTATTTTCCGGAGTTCTGGGCCTCGTTCTTTACCTGGTTAATCATTTAGAAAAGGCCAAATTAAGTTTGCATGAAAGTGTATGCTAAAGATTAAAAATGCAGAAGGTTTAGCATCAAGGACTGACAAAAAGAGAGGCTTCTTTACCCTAACTTTACCTTAACTCCCCCTGTTAAAGATTGGCAAGCCTGCCTGCTGCTCACAGGCTGCAGTAACAATACTGAGCGTACATGAATGAATGTTAACACCGCGCTCTCTTTCTGTGCCAGAATATGTTTCCATGTGAGCGTGACTGACAGTCTGTGGGCTTTAAACCAGAATGAGAGTAGATGTGCAGTCCAGCTCTTACATTAGACTCTTACATCAGCATCTCCGGGCAGAAACATACTGTGCACATGATACTGCAGTGGAACAAACTTCAGGACAAATGTGTGTCATTAAACCAGACTTTTATTATTTTTCTCTTTAGTTCAGGAATAGTTCACAAACAAATTAAAATCGGGTCATTATTTACTCGCCCTCATGTCTGCTGGTGTTTTTCAGGGTTACAAAAGATCATTTTTGGAGAGATTTTGGCATGCAAAGAGTTGCTCATGGCTTTTAAAAGCACCAAAAAAGTACAGTTCTTTAAAAGTAAAGTCGTACAATAGCTTTGTATAAAAACAGAGTGAAATTTAAGCTGAAGTTCACTTATAATATTCCCTTTTGTCAAAAAGAACGTTCACATTCAGGTTTTTAAAATTGCATGTGGAAGTGTCACTTTAAATGTATTTTTTTGGCTTGTTTGCATGTATATGCATTTACATATTTACATCTGTTTCTTTATAACTGTATCAATCAATCAATCATTTATTTATTTATTTATTTATTTATTTATTTATCTATTTATTTATTTATTTATTTATTTATCTATCTGTCTATCTATCTATCTGTTTTTACGTTTGCATAACATAAATAAATATTGAAGGCAGTGTACCTCACTTTTGATAAAGGCATTTACCAAATGCATAAAAGTAATGTGAATGTAATATATGGTATTCCAACAGAATAGAACAGAATGGAATAGAACAGAACAGAACTGTCTGTTTAAAAACAATGAAAACACTTTTCAGCTCTTTTGGATTGAAAATAAAATAAAATAAAATAAAATAAAATAAAATAAAGTCATATATAAAATAAAGTCATATATAAAACAGTGAAAAAACATTAATTATATTATATTTTTATATTTATTTTATATTGATTAATATAATTCTTATTTTTTTATTTTTTTTTTTTTATTTATTTATAACTTCAAGGCTGTGTATGTCACTTTTGGTAAAGGTATTTGCCAAATGCATAAATGTAAATGTAATATAGTACTGACAAATGTCATGGTTTCTATGCTGTAACAATAGACTAGACTAGACTAGACTAGACTAGAATAGAATAGAATAGAATAGAATAGAATAGAATAGAATAGAACTTTATTGTCCTTGTTTAACAACAACGGAGACACTTTAGGAGCTCTTTTGGATTGGAAATTAAAAAAGAAAAAGAAACATAATAACAAGACATAAATCTCAATAAAGATAACCACAGTGAAGTGATAAATAAAATAGTGAAAAAAAAAAAACATTAATTATATTTTCATATTCCATTTTATGTTTAATTGTATTGATTTATAACTTGGATGCAGTGTATGTCACTTCTGATGATTTGTGAAATTATGCATAATTATGCATTTGCCAAATGCATAAATGTAAATGTAATATAGTACTGACAAATGTCATGGTTTCTATGCTGTAACAATAGACTAGACTAGACTAGACTAGACTAGAATAGAATAGAATAGAATAGAATAGAATAGAATAGAATAGAATAGAACTTTATTGTCCTTGTTTAACAACAACGGAGACACTTTAGGAGCTCTTTTGGATTGGAAATTAAAAAAGAAAAAGAAACATAATAACAAGACATAAATCTCAATAAAGATAACCACAGTGAAGTGATAAATAAAATAGTGAAAAAAAAAAAACATTAATTATATTTTCATATTCCATTTTATGTTTAATTGTATTGATTTATAACTTGAATGCAGTGTATGTCACTTTTGATGATTTGTGAAATTATGCATAATTATGCATTTGCCAAATGCATAAATGTAAATGTAATATAGTACTGACAAATGTCATGGTTTCCGTGTTGTAACAGTAGAATAGAATAGAATAGAATAATAGAATAGAACTTTATTGTCATTGTTTAAAAACAATGAAAATACTTTAGGAGCTCTTTTGGATTGAAAATGTAAAAAAAAAAAATGAAAACAAAAAAAAAAACATAATATCAAGTCATAAATCTCAATAAAGATAACCACAGTTAAGTGATATATAAAATAGTAAAAAAACATTAATTATATTATAATTTTATATTTTATTTTATATTTAATTATATTGATTAATATAATTTTTTTTCTATTTATTTATAATTTGAAGGCAGTGTACGTCACTTTTGATAATGCCATTTGCCAAATGCATAAATGTAAATGAAAAATTATTAAATAAAAATAAATATTAAATAGTAATGTCAAATGTCATGGTTTCCATTATGTAACAGTAGAATAGAATAGAATAGAATAGAATAGAATAGAATAGAATAGATCTTTATTATCATTGTTTAAAAAGCTATAAATCACATTTTAGCAGCTCTCTAAGAATGGCAGATTGGTAAAGTAAACACATAATAGCAAAACATAAATCTCAATAAAGATAAGTGATGAATAAAGTTTAAAAAATGTATTTAAAAAATGATAAAATTAAATCAAAAATATTTTAAAAATGAGCTATCGTATCGAATCATATCATATCGATCTATCTTATCGCTTCAGAAGACGTGGAATATAGTGCATAAGTCATATGAACTTCTTGTTTTATTTATATATTTTTGTCCGTTTTGGAGCTCAACAGCCATGCATGAAGAAGTGTTGCAGAAATAATAACTGCATACAGGTTTGAACCAAGACGATGTGAACAGAAAACGAACTATTTCTTTAAAAGCTCCGGCGAATGTTGGGTTTCTTCTCGCGGGAGCGGCGCACGACGGAGTCAAAGCGGAGCCCGTCAAAGCGGAGCCCGTCAAACCGAGCGCGTCCTGGAGGACTGAGGCTTAAACACAAGCACTTTGCCTCTCTTGGAATCTCAAGCTTTAATCATTTTGAAGGGGAAACATCAGTGTTAGTGTGGGGTCTTCTTTGAGTATACAGCTCTGCCTTACAAGCATTTGTCCTTGCTTTCACTTTCCCGGTGTGTGCACGTCTTTCCTTTTCATTTTCCTATCCGAGCAAGCGTGAGTGCTCCTCGCTGACTTTAGGGCGCAGGAAAGACTTTGCAAAAAGAATTTTAATTTAGTTTTTTTTTTCCCTCTCTCTTCTAATTACACTTGGATTTTCTATCACCTCCCAAAAAAATTGACATAAACGCTGTGCGAGGCTTTTGATGACCGTGTAATGAGAAATGAGCAACGAGAGAACATGGGAATTTTCGCGGGATTGTCTGAAGTGCCGCCCACTCCCTCTCCGCCGCTCCTCTGTTCCTCCCGCCCTCCTAAACGCTTCCATCTGTTGTCTCACAATCCGGCTAATGTAGTGACTGGGCCCGATGCCGCTCACAAGTACACCCACTCTCACTGCCACGACAACTTCTCCGCCTCGCGCTTCTGATTTATCACACAAACTGTGATACGAACACCTAGCAGGCCGAGAGAGCTCATGTAGTTTTAGCATAATAAAACAAAAAGTGTGTTTTTTTGGATGGTCATTTGTAATGTAATGCTTTCTGAATGCAAAATGCCCTGGCTTCACTTTGCAGTCTATTCACTTTTGTATAATTTGCAATATTTAACCTGTGCAAAATCATATGCATCAGGTGAAACTTTTAAATGCAATGGTGAAATGCATTAGCTATCGTAAACAACAGTAATAATGAGCATTTAAAAATTGGTCATGTTTATAATTTATGAATATGCATTGTTAGTTGATATTGCATTAGATAATGTAAAGTATAACTTTACTGTTAAAAAAAAAGAATTTGTATGCATAGAAATTAATATAAATGAAGATCATTAATCAAGGAAAATAAGTGAAAACGCTGAAAACTGTAAAAAGACTGTTGATATCTACGCGTTTGTGTGCACATGTATATTTTATTTAGAATGTTTATGTATATTATATTTAGAATAATTATGTTTTGAATTTGTTTGAATTTTTCATTTTTACATTTCAAATTAATTATATTTTATACATTTTATATATTAAAATATAATGGTCTGTTATTTTATTTATTTATTGCAATATTTTCAGTTTTCTATTTAATTTTAGTTAACGATTAAGTAATTCATTAATTTATTTTTTTTTGTGTGTGTGTGTGTGTATGTGTACTTTATTTTATTTTAGTTTATTTAGTTTTGGTTGTTTTACATATTTTATAAATGAAAATGAGAAATGATGCCTTTGCAACTAGATGAAATAAAATAAGTTTTATTATTTTTAAATTTTATTTTATTTCATTTTATTTGATTATTTTTAAGTTAATGCTCATTTTAATTCAAGTAATGAAAAGTTTTAGTTTAGTTTCTATGGAAGCCTGTTTCCGCCACTGAATAAAAAAAAAAAAAAAGGTTATTGCAACTTGTTATCTCAGAATTGCATGATAAAAACTCGCAATTCTGAGAAATAATGTCAGAACTGTGAGATATAAACTCATACTAAAAATACTGTGAACACATCAGTCTTTTTCTCTCCTCAGAACTAGACTTTATAACTTGCAATTGTGAGTTTTTATCCTGCAGTTCTGAGAATTAAAGGCAGAATTGCAAGGTTATATGATGCAATTCTAAGGAAAAAAAATTGTCAGATGTAAACTTGAAATTGCGACGAAAAAAGTTGCAATTACCTTTTTTATTCAGTGGCAGAAACAGCTTCCATAAGTTTCCCTCAAGGAAATGTATTTATTAATTTATTTATATTACTCTAGATATATTTAACCACTGTGCAAAGCTGTTGTGCAAGTTGTAATGCAGCAGGTTGACTGGTAGTTTAGTTATGCAGTTAGTCTAGTTTTTAATGCATCTAAGTTTTGCACAGCTGCTTTGTGCAGTAACCTGTAATGCCCGAATATATTTGGAACCGTCTGATTGACCCAAAAGTGAAAGTCCTGTGAACTCAGAGTGATTTGAATTCGCACAGCATGTTATAAATGGAGCTGCACACATCTGAGATGATCTGAGAGCATTTACTGTAGAGAGTCACATACAAGCCAGAATCATTGCAAAAGTGCTCTTAAACTTATCAAATGTTGGCCAGAGGCCGACAGGAACTCGAGCGAGTGAAACATGACTTGTGTTTGCACCGTTTGTGAGAAGAGCAGCTGCATGAACCTGGAAATGCAGATATGCACGCTTTCGTTTGTCATCCACATTCTCTAGACTCGCACGCTGTTCGACTTGCCAGAAGTGAGTCATTTACATAAAGTAAATATTGACTTGTCGGCTACTTTTCTGGCTGAAAAGTCAACTAGTAAATATGAATAGTCATGCAGTCTGGCTGAAGTTCCTTCAGTGTGATTTTTGTTTTTTTACCCCGTTGTTTTCTGGTTGACTAAGGTTTTATTAAAATCTCGAAACTTTCTCTTTCTTTCTGTCTCCAGCTCATTCACACCATCAGTGTGGTGGACAGAGACGAACCGCAGTCTGGACATCGTTTTTATTTCACGCTGGCACCCGAGGCCTCCAACAACCGTCATTTTACATTATGGGACATCAAGGGTGAGAGATTTTACCTTTTTTATTATACATTTTTGATGCACTGGAAACTGCATTTATCAGAATCCTGCTCAGAAGTTTGAAAGTTCTTAATGTTTTGGAAAGAAGTCTCTTCTGCTCACCAAGACTGCATTTATTTGATCAAAAATACAGTAAAAACTGTAATATTGTGAAGAATTATTACAATTTAAAATAAATGTTTTTTATGTGGATTTATGTTAAAATTAAATTTAAAATTAAATTACTCCAGTCTTCAGTGTCATGTGATCCTTCAGAAATCATTCTAATATGCTGATTTGTTGCTCAAAAAACATTTCTTTATTATCAATGTTAAAAACAATGTTGTCTCAGTCGAACAGAAAGTTCAAAAGAGCGCAACTGATTGAAACAGAAACCTTTTTTAACATTATAAATGTCTTTACAGTCACGTTTGATGAATTCAGTGCATCCTTGGTGAATAAAATGATCAATTTCTTTTTAAAAAAAAAAAACAAAGGCCATTTTTGGGTAAAAGTGCCTTTGAATTTGTTGTCAGTGGGACTTTTTATTCACTGTAATGCTTTTGTATGCTGCACCAAGTTTTGTATAGTTATACAGTACTGTTACAGTAAAGTTTGGTGTCGGTAAAACTCTTTTGCTCACCAAGACTGCATTTATCTGAGCAAAAATACAGTAAAAACTGTAATATTGTGAAATATTATTACAATTTAAAATAAATGTTTTCTCTTTCTATTTAATGTTTATTCTATTTGATTTATGTTAAAATTCAATTTATTTCTGTGATCAAAGCTGAATTCTCAGCATCATTACTGCAGTCTTCAGTGTCACATGATCCTTCAGAAATCATTCTAATATGCTGATTTGCTGCTTAATTATTACTGAGGCTTAATTATTAATGGTGATTCTTATTATCACCAATATTAAAACTGTTTTTGCTAATTGATTTTTTGTGGAAATTTTGTGGATCCCAGAAATAAATTATATTTTACAATATACTCACATAGAAAACAACTATTTTATTTCAAAATAATAGATAACAAATTTTGCTGTACTTGTGATCAAATAAGATGAAAAATGATAAGATGAAAAAACACAAAATATTTTATAAAAATAAAATATCTAGTGGTTGAAATATGAATCCCTGCTACAGCATGCTTAAGTGAATGGTAGTTTTAAAACATTTTTAGCAGTTTTATGCAGTTTACAGGAAAAATAAGTCTGCTAACTACATTTAAGAAGGCAGCTCAGAAAATTATAAAACAAAAATATGAGATCACTATTTACAAAAAGTTAAAATAAATGCAAATACTTTGTTTCTAAACACATTAATTACTGAGAACATCTAAAAAAATATTAAGCATGTTAAGGAAATGAATTAATGTCAATATAAATCATGGTCGCACCACATGACCATTTTTAAGGCTATGGCAAATTCATCAAGATGAAAAAACACTAAAATCACTTAATTTTAAATTTTAATATGAATTTAATCATGTGAATTTTAATTTGAATCTGAAGATCGTGTGACACTGCAGACTAAAATAATGATGCTGAAAATTCAGATTTGATCCCAGAAATAAATTATATTTTACAATATATTCACAAAGAAAACATTTTATTTTAAAATTAATATATCACAAATTTTGCTGTACTTGTGATCAAATAAATCCAGCCTTGACGAGCAGAAGAGACTAACAAAAAAAGAAAAGACTTTTTAAAAAAAGTCAAGCCAAAATCACCTCAGACCCCAGAGGGTTAAAAAAGCAATAAACAAATTGAATTGTTCCAAACTTTTGGCCAGTTGTGTATCTGTTTTTAGTTGCATTTGTCCAGTCACTTTTAGAGGTAAAATCAGGAAACAGTGCACTCAGTTGTGAGTATTAAAGCAACATTTGTACGCTGTCCCTGTTGGTTTTTGCAAACACGTTCCACCTTTGACTCGCTTGTGGCGCGATGACCACAGCTCAGCTCCGCGTTTCCTGCAAAGGAGGAATCGATACGAGTGGAAAAGTCTTTCCCTTAATCCTCTCGTGTCGGACACGTCTGGAGCGTCTGTCCATCTTCAGGCGAAATAGACACGTCAGGTCTGTTTGTGCAGTTAGAAAGAACTTCAAAAAATCATCGGACCAGAGATGGTTTCTACAAAGCGTTCTTACACAATCTTTGAGCGAACTTCCCCAAGTGGACACCTTATCTTCCTTCTGCTCAGGATAATCAGATGGATAGAGTTCCTCCAGGCGGTTTCGGTGAATGACACTCCCTCGACGGGCCGCTCGGCTGTCTCTGACCCGCTTGAGGTGTCATAAAAGTACGAGCCAAGTTTATCTGCTCTGCCGAAAAGACCAAAATGAGCAGAAAAAAGCCTTTTAGTCTAAGTCTGACTTGACAAATGCAATCTTTCATGAACGCTCCCGAGAGGTAGGCCGCGCTGTCACTTTTATGACATCACCTTCTGTTGCAGCATCTGGTGTTTGTGTTCGGAAACAGAGAATGAGGGGTATTTAATATTTCTGTCCAATTCATATGCATGGGTTTTCTGTTATGTACTGGGAATTCTTGTATGAATTGTTGCTTGGTTTATTTTGAGTTTAAGAATGATTATTTAAAGACCCATAATTGGAGTTTTATGGCTTTTAGTCTATATCAAAAGTTTATAAACATTTAACAGATAAACACAGGAAAAACTCTAATTACATTGCACATAAAACTACAAAATGAAATATGGTAAAAACAAACAAACAAACAAACAAAAAAAAAAAACAGTAAGTGTGTTTTTAGCTCTTTTGTAGTTGCATTATTGACAAAATAAATAAATAAATAAATAAATAAATAAATACATAAATTGATTTTAATGTGTCAATGACGTAACGCCTACATTTTCAGTCCAATTTCATTTTTTTCAGTTAAAAATTGGTTTAAATGCATTAAAAAGATGCCATATAAATGAAGTACCTCTCCTATGGACCCACTTTAAATTTTCAAAAACAATTAGTTTGTAATTTTTATGTTATGCAAAGTGTTAAAAAAACATGTGGTGCGACCGTTCGGCATCTTTGAAATCACCCTAAATTTATACTGACTAATTATCTGCACTATTTGGCATGGTTTCCAAAGTGTTTTATAATCCTGTATAAAACTGCAAAGCATTTGTATTTATATTTCCATCATGATATACAAACAATATTTGTCTGATGATTTCCATTTTATGAAAATCTCATGCGGTACCACCACTGCAGAGTGTTTTCCATTATAGATATATGTCCCAGATTGGCAGTTATTGGGCTTTTATATTCAATTGTTGGTTTATATACATAAAATACTTTATTTTAGTATATTTGGAACAGATTTATATGCAGTTTGGGTCATTTTAGACGTTTATGTTTAATCGTTGTACAATATGAGAAAAAATGCAAAAAATTAATTTAGAGCATATCATTTTAGTTTGGTAATCATGCATTTATTAGTCATTTATTATTTTTCAATCTACTCTCCTGTCCGGTTTGTTTGTCTGACGAAACAGTGTTTTTGTTCTTATGATTGGCTAAAGAAATGCCTACAGTTAACACATGTCTTTTTAAATAGATTTTTAATGATACAAGGCCTTTGCGTCATTTGGAGCGACCACTCATCATGTGGGGCGACCAATAATAGGAAAAATTGTATTAAAATAAACAAAAAAAAATATATATATATATATATATATATATATATATATATATATATATATATATATATATTTGATTCCTGTGGTTGAAATATGAATCACTGCTATAGCATGCTTAAGTGAATGGTATTTTTAAAACACTTTTAGCAGTTTTATGCAGTTTACAGGAAAAATAAGTCTCCTGACTACAACTACAAGGCAACTCTGAAATTACAAAACAAAAAATATGAGATGATTATTTACAAAAACTCAAAATAAATGCAATACTTAGTTCCTAAACACTTTAATTACTGAGAACATTTAAATGTTAAGCATGTTAAGAAAATGAATTAATTTCAATATAAATCAGTCGGTTGCATCACATGACATTTTTTAAAAGGCTATGGCAAATTCATCAAGCTAAAAAACACTAAAATCACCTAATTTTACATTTCAATATGAATTTATGTGTACACAACATTCTTAATGTTTGAACAATTACAACAGATTATATATAATTATAATTTTTTGTATTCTAAAATTGGCCTGTCGAAAATCCTCAATGACCTAAATATATATAATCAGTAACCAGTAATTAACTTATTAAGTAGTCAATAAAATTAATTAAAAAAATTAACAAAACAGGCAAATATATAATGGTATATAATCAGTATACCATTATATATATATGGTATATAATCAAATAGTTACATTAAAATTCATTTTAATTACGTAAAACTTATTTTAAAGAATTATTGAGAGAGAGAGAGAGAGAGAGAGAGAGAGAGAGAGAGAGAGAGAGAGAGAGAGAGAGAGAGAGAGAGTGAGAGTCTCTACTAATAGGGAAGCTGTGGGTTTTTTTAATTACTTAAGAAGCAATGTTAATGTAGCGATATCAGATTTATATATATGCCATCCAGGTAGGTGTGTGCTGGCATTATTGATGTGAATCCGTCTGCAAATAATCAGGCTTTTTCCCTTTGGTGTATATTTTTCATTTCTGTTTTGCTTTGTCAGTCTTATTTTTGTTGTGTCCTGTCAGGCCGAGCGGGATTGTGTTATTGCCGGGCTCTTTAGAGATGTGTGTAAGTTGATGTGACGCATGGGCAAATCCAGACTGATCTGACAGGATGGA
Source organism: Cirrhinus mrigala (assembly GCA_036247105.1). NCBI lineage: Eukaryota > Metazoa > Chordata > Actinopteri > Cypriniformes > Cyprinidae > Cirrhinus > Cirrhinus mrigala. The sequence goes on along the minus strand of CM070012.1, from coordinate 34,163,592 downwards.
AATGTCAGCTGTGGAGAGCCAGGCAAATGTCAGCTGAGCACGTGAGGACAGCCGAGGGCCACACAAACACGCACAAACACATATATGCACGCTTGAGCAGAGACACACACGCAAACACCACACACGCACACACTCCGTCACGCACAGACTGGATCAACTAGAGCTGGTAGAAATGATAACTAAAACACTGTGGAAACAAAAAGTGTGCAATGATGTGTACCGGGGTTGCCATGTTTTCACAACAAAACCCACCAAATTACTACTCAAAACTAGCCCAATTGCGTTTTGAGGGGGATCCCCAATAAAAAATCGCATTACAGGTGGTAAAATACACAGTTTTTTGGTTAACATAAATATTACGTTACTGGGGTCGCTTCAACCCGCGGACATGAAACACAACCCGTGGCAACAGTGTTAACTCTTTCCCTGCCAAACACAACATTTTCTGGGGGCTGTGAAATTTTTGTGAAAATCGGCAAAAACAAAAACTGACGGTGACTGGCAACTTTTTTCAAATACGCTGGCAGTGAAAGAGTTGAAGTAGCCCAATTCAGCACGAAAACTGCGGACCTGGCAACGCTGATGTAAACATCATTAAATATCATTAAGGTCAAATTTGGTCAAAATGGAAGAGAAAACCAAGAACGAACAGTGGTACAGTTTAAAAAAATAAAATTAAATAAATAAATAAATTAGGCCTGTCAAAGGATTAATCGCATACAAAATAAAAGAGTTTGCCTAATAGACTGTGTGTAATTGTATATATAAATACAAACACATTCATGTATATATGTGTATATGTATATATTTAAGAAATACTTACAAGTATATGTATTTATTATCATTTTTATATAATTTATATTATATATATTAAAAAAATAAATTGTACATAACATATTTCTCTATATAACATATATACATTAATTTGTGTTTATTTATATATACATAATAATTACACACAGTACACATACATATATTAGGCAAACTCAAACTTTTATTTTGTATGCGATTAATCGCGATTAATCATTTGACAGCCCTAAAAAAATAAGAGCAATTGCAGTGCAGTATGCAAATTGCTGTAAACAATTGCATATTACCATTGCAGAATTAATTGCATTAACACGCACACACACACACACACACACACACACACACACACACACAATATATCTAATATATAAATTAACATTTGCATAGGTTAGTATTTGCACATATACAGGGGTTGGACAATGAAACTGAAACACTCGCCAATATAGTATTGGAGGTCTCATGGCTATATTTGCGCTGTCTGGTGCCCAATCTTCACTTACTGTACATTACACCAGTTAGAGCAGAGTGTAAAGTTTCATTATGTGCACCCAATGGTTCAAACATTGTACCTTGAAGGTAGTGCTCTGTATCAGGATAATAATGCACCAATACACACAGCAAGACTGGTGACAGACTGGTTTAATGAACATGAAAATTAAGTTGAACATCTCCCATGGCCTGCATAGTCACCAGATCTGAATATTATTGAGCCACTTTGGGGTGTTTTGGAGGAGCGAGTCAGGAAACGTTTTCCCACATCAGCATCACATAGTGACCTGGCCACTGTTCTGCAAGAGGAAAATGGCTCAAAATCCCTCTGGCTGCTTTGCAGGACTTGTATTTGTCACTCCCACGATGAAATGATGTTGTATTGGCTGCAAAAGGAGGCCCAATATCATACTAATTGTGATCTAAAACCAGGTGTTTCAGTTTCATTGTCCAACCCCTGTATATGTATGCATATTTGTGAAAAAGAATATATAGAAATGTCTAGAAATATCTAAAAACATTTAATTAATAGTAAATAAAATATATATAAATAAATAAACAAAATGTATAATTTATAAGTTATATATAAAACTAAAACCATCAAAATGTTTGCTACTTGGCATATAGTACTTATACATTATTTCTCAACATATCTCATTTTTATTCAGTTTAACAAGGCGTGCTTAACTAAACCTGTAAAAATGAAATTATATATAAAATAAATAAATATAAAAAATAATATAAAAATAAAAACAAATTCAAATAATAAAATTCACAAAATTTGCCTCTCGATCTACCTAAATGCATTCACGCAAATCATTCGTGATCCAGCTTCACCTACAGAAGGAGTATAAGTTTTTTTTTTTTTATGCGTCTTTGCAAATCGCCTTTCTTAATAATGTGCTAGTTAGCAAGTTTCGCGGCTAAAGTAAACATTACGGCTCGTCACCCCACAAAAGAGAGGGGCGGGGTGAGCAGAGCTCATTAGCATTTAAAGAGACATGCAGCAAAATGGGTTGCTATGAAAAGAGCTGATTTTGACATGGTAAAATAGTTTTTTTTTACTTGTGGAAAATGGGCATCTGATGACCCCTTTAATTAACAAAATAAAGATATATTTGTGCTTAATTTTCAAAAAAATAAAAACAATAGTCTGTACCAAACGTGTCTGCAAAAGTTGAGGGGAACGTTTGAAAATAGTTTGAAAACATTCATTATTTTTGCCGTTCTGTGTGTTGCCACTAGTCTCACACACTTCACCTTTGATGATCCCAAAACAGGTTTCATTTTCTATTTGCTGAATATAATTTCCTGTGTTCTTCATTTGGTATTGGGATGAAAAATGACCTGTTTGTATTCTTGACAGTTGTTGTAGTGATTCACCTAGAAACTCTCCTAAAACGCCGCCTACGCCGGTTTCCCCTGCTATTCCCCTCTCAAGCGCACTCAAAAGAGCACACTTTGTATCCTCCCACGTCCCGTATCCCCCATACTTCTGTTTTCGTGGACACATTTGTCAACCTGTCAGATTGAATCTGTCATTTTTCTCAGTTGAACGCCGCAGTGCCGCGTTACCTTCTCCCTCTGTGATCCGACACACGAGGACAAACGGCTTTTTTGGGACGTCAGACTTTTTAACTATCTGTGCTGTTGATTCAGCTGTCCTCTCTTGCTGTAATATTAAATTCATCTCTTACTTTGTGCTTCAAATAGAGTCCTTCCAGAGAGGGACAGAAACAGAGAGCGCTTTGGCACGTTGGGAATTTGATTGACGACTCCAAACAAAACATCTTTTGGCTGTTGGTTTTGGACGGCTCGTCTGGAGCCAGTCAGTCACACGAGGCTGTTTTGATTTGTCTTTCCGCGAACGTTTTCCGTGTCCGTTTGCTCCCCGGTCGCCTGTTGGCGTGTTTTTAGTCACAGCAGAACGTATAGCGCAGGCCGAGGGCATCGTTCTTTGTTACTCGGTTTGTTTGGGATGTTTTTGGCATCGGCCCTAAGTTTCTGCTTTGATTTCATTTTTCTCTTTCCATATTTCGTATTCAAAGGAGTTTGACTGTTCTGGCCCCAGTCGGCCGATGCTGTGATACAGAAAGATTTCAATATGTTTCCATCTGGCAAATGCAGATGCCTGAAAACAAGTGTTTGGACTCGTCTAAATGTGTAAATGTGATTCAGCAGATCAAGTGTCTCAAATGCTGCAGGATCTTTTTTCCCTCATCGCTGAGGTCTCAGTGTGTTTGAATCAGATGCTGTTTTAGTGTATTTTAGTGGATGTTTGAAGGTTACGCTGGTCACATGAATTATTAATATCATCCACTACACAAACAAACAAACAAACAATACTGTCTTCATTTTCAACACAAGATATAGACGTTATAGTATGCAAAAATTTTTACAAATGTCTTTGTCATGTTTTGTTTGAAAAGTGTGATTTAAAAAAAAAAAATTATATTATATTATATTATATTATATTATATTATATTATATTATATTATATATCATGTATAAATGATTAATAATAACTATTTAATAATAGTATTAAACTGATACAATGTTAATAAATATTAATTCAAATTTTATTGCTGTTATCGCTAATTTTATCTCTGTTATTGCTATTTTTTGGAAATATATATTTTTTAATAATATTTGATATTATCATATTTTATAGCATATTAATTCACATATCATATTGTTTAAAAATGTATTTTATTTTTATTGAGTTAAGTATCTTTGAGATAATATTATAGTTTGTATTCATTTTTTGAATTAGGTTTTATTTTTATATTTAGAAAATAATTATTAATAATTAATATAATAATAATAATAATCATAATAATAATAATAATAATAATAATAATAATAATAATAATAATAATAATAATAATAATAATCTCTCTCTGATGTAATGCCATTCATGTTTATTTTGGTTATCTGTTTTTGGAAATGGTACTATTATATTATATTATATTATATTATATTATATTATATTATATTATATTATATTATATTATATATCTCATGTATAAATAATTAATAATAACTATTTAATATTAATATTAAACTAATACAGTATTAATGATTATTAATTCAAATTGTAATACACTGTTATTGCTAATACAATGATTATTTTTGGAAATATATTGTTAAAATAATATTTTATATTACTAATATTAATTCTAAAAAATAATATATATATATATATATATATATATATATTATATATATATATTATATATATATATATATTCTCGCATCATATTCATAATGTTAAGTTTAATATAATACATATAAAATGTTATAGAACATTTTAATATTGATTTACAAATACTAAAATCTAAATATTATATTATATTATATTATGTACATATAGCATGTATGAATAATTAATAATAACCATTTAATTTTAATTTTAAACTGATACAGCATTATTATTAGTAATGAATATTAATTAAAACTGTGTACAGTAAAATGTGCTTGTAGTGATGTCTGATTTGTGAATCATTCTGAGTTGATTCTTGAGTCAGTTCTGCATGATTCATTAGCGAATCAGTCTGCATTTGAATCATTTTTAAAAATCCTTATCCAACGACTGGAAAGGTCACAGTAATTCAACGGTCAAAAGTGCAGGACCTCTAATAAACGCAAGCACTAAATCTGATTCACAGCTTTTGATGACTCGAAATCAATTATGAAGCTAATCTGAACGCTGATACGAGGTGCTGAACTCAATCAATGCTTTCCTTCTGCGTCCTCTTTTTGTCATTTAGGTGTTTGCCAGAACGACGCGGCCCAGCTAGACGAATATTGAAAGGTCACGGCTCTGCGCTCTTTAATAAATGATTGGTTGATGGATTCGACATAACCCGATCGATGACTGTCAGCGTTGCATTTTAAAACCCATCTCAGTATTTACTTGGACTCATTGCGGGGAAACGCCTGTGCTGTAGTTTGGTTATGGTAATGTCTGTGCTCCCGATGTTTTTAGACTTCAGAAATGGATTTGTTGCCTTCGCTGATGGTGTGTGCTGTATTTATGAGAAGCAGAGTGCCTTTGAGAGAAGATTTACTGGTCCGGTCGAGTCACAATGTCATGGTGCTTTTACTCAGCAAAAACTCCTGGTCTCTGTAGCGGATGTGGTGACGCGAGCTGTATTTATCAGTAAGTCGTGCTCTAGCGCCGGAGCTGACAGTGATGTACGTCCTCCGTGATGGATGGCTCGTGTGCCTGTATGCAAGTCCATTAGTTGAGCTGTTGCTGTATTTTTTCACAGTATTTTGCTGTTTGTCTGTGTTTGTCACATTCATACATCTGCCTCCTCAGTTCTGAGGAACTTCATACCTGCTTTGTTTCTCGCTAACAGCCTGCAGTGGGTTCAGTGTTTCTTCTATTAAGGGAGCGATTGTGTGTTTTGTGTGTGTGTGTGTGTGTGTGTGTGTGTGTGTGTGTGTGTGTGTGTGAGAATATATGTATGGCTATTTTACACTCAAATGTTTGAAACTTTGGACTCTAAAAAACTCTATAATGTTCTTGAAGTATCTTATGTTCACCAAGGCTGGATTTATTTGATCAAAAATACAGTAAAAGCAGTTCAAAATACAGGATTTATTTGTCTCTTTACTGTCTTCTTTACAAATAGTATTTTCTTTAAAAAAAAAAAAAAAAAAATATATATATATATATATATATATATTTTTTTTTAATGCATTATATATATATATATATATATGTGTGTATAATTAAGTACTAGCTGACCAAATTATCTTAATTAAAGGTCCTGTATAATTAGGCTGGTTTTAGGCTCATTTATCTGAAATAACATGTACTTGTAACAATGTGAAAGTCTTTATTGTCACATTTGATCCATTTAATGTGTCCTTGCTGAATAAAAGTGTTATTTTTTAAAATTGTATTATTTTTACTATACATTATCATTTTATTATAAATTGTAAATATAATTTTATATATGCTAAATATGACTTACATTGCTTTTTATTGCATCTCTTTACTTTCTTTTCTTTTTCTTTTTTTTTTTTCCTCCAAATTTTAAAGGCATTGAAAGTTAGTGGGGTGTCTGAATGACTAGTTAACTAATAAGACTTATAATTAGGCTGGATTTTAGGTTCATTTATCTGACATAGAATGTTCTTGCAACAAGTCTGACTAAGTCTTTACTGTCACTTTTGATAAATTAAATGCAATTAAATTTCCGTGCTAAAGAAAAGTATTCTTTTTATGTTAATTATTATTTTATTATATTATTATTTTATCATAAATTGTAAATATACTAAAATAAGTTATATTGCTTTTTATTGTGTTTCTTTACTTTTTACTTTTTTTTTTTACTTAAATTTTTAAAGGCACTGAAAGTTAGTGGGTTGTCAGAATGGCTAGTTAACTAATTATTACTCATTTTATTTTTTATTTTATTTTTTCACCCTAATTTTTAAAAGTGTTAAAAGTTGGTGGGTTGTCTAAGCAACTAGTTGTCTAATTTCTCTATGCCCCATATAATTAGGTTCGCCTGACTTCAGTCACATTTTTACATGAATTTCAGTGCCATGATATATATAGATATTAAGAGACTGTGCTATTTTTAAATGTATCATGGTACATAATGTTTATACTAAGATTTATACCAAAGTTACTTGCAGCAAAAAAAGGTTGCCAACACTGTTCTATATTATGCTGCCCTTATTTTCAGTAATAATAAAAAAAATGCATTTTTAATATTATATATAAATAACAGATTGCACACAGTACACAGAGCCAAATGTGCCACCAGTAACCTTTTGTTTGCTCTCTCCTGTCTGTTTGGTCTCTCCTTGTCTAGACAACACAGCCGGCATCAGGACGCAGCGCTCCGGATTCAACCGTCAGGAGCAGAACGTGTACCTGCTGCCTATTCTGGTGGTGGACAGCGGCCCTCCGGCCCTCAGCAGCACGGGGACCCTCACCATCCACGTGTGCGGCTGTGACACGGACGGAGCCATTCAGTCCTGCAACGCCACGGCCTACGTCATGTCAGCCGCGCTCAGCCCCGGCGCTCTCATCGCGCTGCTGGTCTGCATCCTCATCCTCATCGGTAAAACCTTTCACTTATCAGTGTTACAGGAACATTACGAGTTATTTACAGCTTAACGTCAGTGTTTGTGAGAATGCAATTCAATGCATACCTCAGTTTATAACTACAAATGTGAAATGCATGTGAAATGCTTGTATTTCAGTGTTGCATGAATTGTCCATTTGAGTTTGTACTGCATTTCTAGGTAGGAGGACTTCTTGTTATGCATTACTGCTGTCATTCCTGTGATTTTATTGAACTTAAACAGTGTGTTACATCACATCCTCCCACGGATACCAAGCAAAAGTAACCATGTTTTCTTTTTACGCCGGTTGTGCGATGAAACACAGGGTTGAGTTTGACAGCCGGGGTTGATACGCGACTCTATCGCACCGGTCTCATGCTGTATGTGTGTGATATTGTGTTGTGGTTCTAGTTTTGAAGCTGTGTGACAGATCTGACAGCGTATTGAGGACCGACATCATGTAGCTCAACTGGTTAAACATTGCCGAGGTCATGGGTTTGAATCCCAGGGAGCAAAAAACTGATGAAATTTAAAGCTTGAATTCACTGTTCACTTTGGATAAAATCATCTGCCATGTGCATAAACTCACAGTACTAGTCAAAAGTTTGGATGCACTTTTCTAAATTTGTTTCTCATGACCTTAAAAACCCCTGTTTTTTTTATCTGTCATGGATGCATAGTGAAGCAAAAATATTATAATAATACACTAGTACACTATGTATCATTCTAAAATTATAGTAATAATAATAATAAAATAATCATTAATATTATATATATTTTTTTACAAATTTCATTTACATTATTTACAAATTATTATTGTTTGTTAATTTTACATCATTATTAATGTACAATTAAATTATTTTCTACAATTGTTTGAAAAAATAATAAAGAATGAAATGCAAAAGTAAAGAAATTGTATAAATTGTAATATATTTTTACATTTTTGTTTTTATAAAATGTTTAAATTTATTTATTTATTTATTTAGTAGTGCTGGGCAAAGATTAATCACGATTAATAACATCCAAAATAAAAGTTTTTGTGTACATACTATATGTGTGTGTACTGTGTATATTTCTTTATATATATATATATATATACATTTTTTGTTTGTAACTTATTTCAAAAACTGAAACTTTCATATATTCTAGATTCGTTACATGTAAAGTAAAACATTTCTAAAGTTTTTTTGTTTTAATTTTGATGATTAGAGCTTACAGCTCATGAAAGTCAAATATATATATATATATTAGAGCTTACAGCTCATGAAAGTCAATATATATATATATATATATATATATATATATATATATATATATATATATATATATATATATATTAGAAATTACATGTAATTATTACATGTAATTATTTTCAAAATATATACTTTATGTGTGTGTCTATATATACATGCTAAATATACACAGTACACACACATATATTATATAAACAAAAACTTTTATTTTGGATGTGATTAATCATTTGAATAGCACTAATATATGTATACAAAACAATTTATTTATTTAAATTATTTATTTAATGAATTATTTATCTATTTATTTAAAATAGTTATGTAATATAATAAATATAATAAATATAATAAATATTTTCCTATTATTTAAAAAAAATTACAATAATATAATAAATAATTTAATTGTTTCAATTAATTTTAGTGATGTCAACACTAAAAAATAAAAAGTAAAAAAAAAAAAAAAACCTTTAAACAATGTAAATGTCTATATAAAAAATAAAGTAATACAAATATTAATTATAATTGTTATTCTAAAAAAAAGTATAATTCTAAAATTATTCTAAAACTATGGAGGAAAAAAGTAACAATACAGAATGAGTAGATACCAGCAAAACATTTATTCACAGTTCTCATCTCATCATAGCTTTCCATTGATTTCCAATGTGTTTCCCATTCATTCATGCACACTTATGCATTTATTATTTGTGGTATGCTATTTAGATATTAAGTGCTAAATAACCCAGAAGATTCCTTCAGGATTTCTGTACAGTAAGTATGCGATGGAATGTGAGTATATGTGGGTCAATGATGTGAATAAATGCAGGTCACTCATCTGTATCATCTCACCCTTACCTTCACCTTTTTCACCTTGACAGCGTGCATTAATATCTGCATTCATAGAGCAATTTCAGTAATAGAGGCTTTCATCAGTCGTGTGCACAGAGAGCAGCAGCTATATAGAGCCGAGCTCTGAACATTCGTGTTTACCTCCATGAGTGCTCTAACTCTTTTAATGGCCCGTCATCCTTCTTTAAAACCTTCAAAGGCATCAAATGCGGCATGAGGCGAAAAGGAAAACTAGAATGACATAAAAGCTGATCAATATTTCATTCAGCATCTTCTGCAGTTGCTCGTCCTCCGTCAGGCGGAGAAGCAAAGCTTTTGTTCACGCAGTAGCGAAAACACGCACGATATAGGGCTCGGTGAATGACGTGCAGCCTCTCCGGTGGAGGACGGGTGAGTTAAGGGATGCTCAAAACGGATGTAGCCCTCGCTCGCAAAAAGAGCAGCATCAGCACCGCTGTCCCTGCGGAGCGCCGCCGCTTTAAATAGAGCAGCCTTTCCAGACATCCACCCGTTCCCATGTAGCAGAGCGTCGGACTGCGCTTCTCTTGTCATCTCTGAAAGTTTTATGACTTTCTCCTGGCCTCTGTATATCTGTCTTTATTTCTCTCTTCTCCACTTAGCGCTTTCGCCATCCCTCTCTCCCTCTCTTTCTCGGGGACGTATGCGACATGAATTGTTTTCAGTCAGCTGAGCACGTTTCTGCTCGTCTTTCCTGTGGTGATTCATCTATAGGTCATGTGCGGGTCATCGGACGCACCTCATTTCTGTTTAATTAGCCGTGTTTGCTAAGTCAAGCATCGCTATTACTATTGCTCACACTTTTGGTTAGGGGTTTTCAAAACTATTAACCCGAAGTATTAGAGCTTGTCGAGGAAAAGTGTGCTATTACTTTTGTAAGATAATCAGCCTTAAATATAGCAAAAAAGCCTTGTCTAGAGACCAGATTATTATAGAGACTCTTTTACAATTATATTTTTATGTTTATTTAATTTTTAGCTTAGCTTTTTTATTTATTTTTTATTATTATGTATCTATTTAATATTCAGTTTTTAATTGCATTTTAGTCTGCTTTTTATTTTATTTTAGTTTAGCCTATTTTAATCTGAATGGAATTAAAAGCTATATTTGGAAACATAATTCATAATCATTCATTTTCTTTTCTATGCTATCTTTTATACTATTTTCAGTCTCTGGCTTCTGATTGGTCAGTATTCAAGTAACACAGGTTGCCGTAACTTACTCTTTTTATAATGTTTTATATACTATACCTTATTATTATTATTATTATTATTATTATTATTATTATTATTATTATTATTTTATTACTTTTTTTTAATTATGTATCTATTTAATATTTAATATTTTTATTTTATTTTATTTTATTTTAGCTTAGCTTAGCTTAGCTTAGCTTAGCTTAGCTTATTTTTGCCTAATTTTAATTAGACAAAAATAATCTAAATGGAATCAAAAGTTATATTTGGAAACATAATTCATAATCGTTCATTTTCTTTTCTGTGCTATTCTCTTGTATACCATTTTCAGTCCTGGTTTCTGATTAGTCAGTATTCAAGTAACACAGAATGCCAAACCTTACTCTTTTTAAATTGTTTTATATGCCTATTATTATTATTATTATTATGTTATTATTTGTTTTAGTTTTTTTTATTATTATGTATTCATTTAATTTTTTTATTTTATTTTATTTTATTTTATTTTATTTTATTTTATTTTATTTCATTTTATTTTAATTTTGGCCTATCAGAAGTCTCAATGCTATTCTCTTCTATACTGTTTCCAGTCCTGGCTTCTGATTGGTTAATGTTCAAGTAACATGGACTGCCATGCCTTACTCCTTTTATATATAATTCATAATAATTATGTTTCTATTCTATGCCATTCTGTTTTGGTCTTGGCTATTTCCAGTTTCCTGGCTTCTGATTGGTCAGTTTTTAAGTAACATAACCTGTCATACTGTAATCATTTTATTTTATTTCATTTTATTTTATTTTATTTTATAAGCATTTTATGTGCATTTTTTTAAGCTTTTTGTTGTATCTTTTATTTTAATTTATTTTATGATTTTTTTAGTTAATTTTAATTTATTTTATCTTAAGCTTTTTATTTTATTTTTGTATTTTATTTATTATTATTTATTATTTTAATTTATTTTTTCAGTTTTTATTTATTTTATTTTTATTCAAAAGTATGTATCTATTTAATATTATTTTATTTAAGCCACTTTTAGTCTATTTTAATCTAAATTGAATCAACATTTGGATACATATCCACAGAGGTGTTTTTTTTTACATGTAATACTGTAAATACAGTAAAACCACCTAGCAACCACATAGCAATTCCCTGGCATCCACTTACAACACTCGAGTGGTGAGATTTTGAGTGGACAAACACCATTTACATTTTCATAAAATGTCTCATCAGTTAGTCATTAGTTTTAATTTGTCATGCAAATATGTGAGCGAAACACCTCAGAATTGATCTCTAATTAATAATTCAATTTAATGGTTGCCCCAAAGGATTTGATCCTCTTCTGAAATAAACATCAATTAAAACTGAAGCAGCACCGTGAAGCTGAAAGTCAGGAATGAATGAAAGTTTAATGCTGGCTGTTTTAAATCATAGATGTTTGAGATGTTTGGCAGCAGTGAATAGTCATTGATGAGCACTGAGAACACTTGCAGCCACCTTCAAATCCCATATGGACAAATAAAATTCATTATAGTCAGATTATGGAACATCTGTGTTCTAGCAAAGTATTCTAGCCTAGTTAAAGAGTCAGTATTGTATTCTATGATGCTCTGTACTGTTTGGTTCTGTTCCATACTAGTTTTCTAAAGAATATTTTTGGTCATATTATTTTTTTATTTTATTTTATTTTAATCTAAAGGGAATCAAAAGTTATATTTGGAAACATAATTCTTAATAATTCATATTCTATTTGTGCTGTGCTTCTGAAAATTCAATGACCTTTTTGCCTTTTATATTGCTTTTTTATTTTATTTTTGAAAGTTTTTATGATTGTTCTATTTAATATTTCCTTTTAAATTATTTTTGTATGTAATCGTTTATTTTATTTTAATCTCTTTTAGCCTAAATGTAAATAAAAGTTGTTATTGAAATACAATTCATACAGTAGTAGGATTGTATTCCATTCTACGCTATTCTCTCCTATTTTGTTTTAGTTCCAGTCCTGGCTTCTGATTGGTCAATTTCCATATAACAAGCTGTGATACCTTCTTCCTTCTTCCAAAATTTCATTTTGGCTTAGAAGTCTCTATTCTATTGTAGTCTAGTCTAGTTTAATCTAGTCATTCTTTTTCTAGTCTAATCTAGATGTAATCAAAAGTTTGAGCAGTATGTCTTCTCTTCACTGAGTTCACAGTTCGGACAGATCTCATGACGTTTGGAGGAAGCGGGTGTCCCCCCTGATCGTCGCCTTTCTCGAACGCCGCACCGTTCCTATTAGATCAATTTGTGGCATGATAAGGAGGGAATGAAAACAAATTTCTGCCTAATTAGCTTCAAACAAACAACCCCTCCATCAGTTCATTCTGAGGGTGACGTGATAAATCCATTTGGGCGCAGCAAGGCATCTGCACACATCCGTCCCAATTACGGCCCATCTGCCATGATGGGAGTCCTGGCCACCCGCCGCCCAAGGGTAAATTAGCCGTCTTGTCAGGTCCGCTTTACCGAACATCTGCACGGCAAGGAGTCGCAACATGTTTCACAAGGGCAGGTACACAATGCGCTTCTTCACGCGACACCTTCGGCGCGACCACAAGTGCGAAGGCCGCAACGGGGGGTTGGATTCACAGCTCAATCCAGATGTGTAGGTTATTGGGAAAACAAAGTCGTAAGTAGAGGCCTGCGACATTATCGTCTGCAAAAATATCGTAATTGTTGTTTTAACGATATGTGAGCTGACATTATGGATATGTCACTCACTTTGCGAAAAACAAACAAAAGCACGTCTTGAGAGTCCAAAAGCATTCACTGTTAGAATATGGTTAGAATGTTGCTAGTTATGAAAGCAAAAAATGTCCCTGTATGGGTTTTTGTTTTTATATTTATATAGTCAAGTAATCACCAAGCAACAGTGCTGGTTTACTAAATATGTGAGCAATGTGATTTTGATTTTATACAACAGTTCAACTAGTAAATACTGAGTGAGCTACATTTAGACACAAATATATATATATATATATATATATATATATATATATATATATATATATATATATATATATATATATACATACATATATATATTGTGTCTAAATGTAGCTCACTACATTATATATATATTTATGTTTTGACAATGAAAATAGTTCCAAACAAAGAAGGATCAGAACTGATTGTGCATCTCAGTGTTTCATTTCAACAAACAGTGTTTGTTTCTGAATAAATGTGTTTTTGAACAAATCAGTTAAGTCAATGATTCAATGATCCATTCTTAAAGACAGTTACTTGCTTCGTTTCTAAATTAATCAGCCGTTTTAAACTAATCATTTGAGTGAGTGATTCAGCGATTTATTCATAAAAGACAGTGACTTGTTTCGTTTCTAAATGAATCAGCTGTTTTGAACAAATCATTTGAGTCAGTGATTCAATTATCCATTCATAAAACAGTGACTAGTTTCTAAACTAATCAGCCGTTTTGAACAAATCATTTGAATCAATGATTCAGCGATCTATTCATAAAAGACAGTCCCCTGTTTCTTTTCTAAGTGAATCAGCCGCTTTAAACAAATCATTTGAGTCAGTGATTCAGTGGTCCATTTATTATGACAGTAACTTTCGTTGTTTGTAAATGAATCAGCCATTTTAAACAAATCACTTGAGTCAGTGATTCAGTGATCCATTCATAAAGACAGTGACTTGTTTCGTTTCTAAACAAATCAGCCGTTTTGAACAAATCATTTGAGTCAATGATTCAGAGACCCATTCATAAAGACAGTCACTTGTTACATTTCTAAATGAATCAGCCATTTGAACAAATCATTTGAGTCAACGATTCAGTGATCCATTCATAAAGACAGTCACTTGCTTAATTTTCAAATGAATCAGCTGTTTTGAATGAATCATTTGAGTCAGTGATTCAGTAATCCATTCATGAAGACAGTCACTTGCTTTGTTTCTAAATGAATCAGACATTTTGAATGAATCATTTGGGTCAGTGATTCAATAATCTATTAATAAAGACAGTTGCTTAGTTTCTAAATGAATCAGCTGTTTTGAACAAATTGTTTGAGTTAATGATTCAATGAATCATTCATTATGGCAGGGACTTGCTGCCACCTACTGGTGGTTTTAGTGTCATGTTTTATTTATCCATGACAGGCCTAAACCAGCCAAAGTACAAGCACAAAAACACACTAAGCAAAATATTGCTTAATTATCATTATTTAAAAAAAAAAATCACAATAAAAATTTTGACAATATCGCTACACCCCTAGTGGTAAGACCTTCTAATGATTCTGTTCTTGTTAATTCTACACCAGTCTATGTAATCGATGCATGCAATCCCCTAATGTGTCTAAAGACTAGTCTGCATGCATGCATCTCATTCTGCCTTCACAGAAATTAGCACATTTAGTATGCATCATGCACTGCAAATGCAGTCTGTGTAACTCAATTCACTTTACCTGGCTCCCGGCCATTTAGAGTCCTTGATCATGCCAGAATCGAAGAATAACATGAAGGGAGAGTGTGGTCAAAGACTTATCTCCCCCAGGCTTATGGAAAAATACTGAATCAAAGAGCCGGAGAGCGCCTTTGAGGAGTCGCACTGCGCGTCTTTCTATCTGTTGGTGAATAAACAATTGCAAAACGGCCTATCCTGAGTCCGTTACGTAGATTAATATGCCTGCCATCTTTTCTCCTCCGAACATGTTTAGAGTAGATAAACGCTGACGGAGAGTGCTGGCTGAAAGACATAAACAATAGTAAGTAATCATAAATACTTCTCGCCGGTGAAAGCGAAGTTATGAAACTCCAGGTGTGGGTTACGGCTGGTGAATTGGAAATTGCCGTATCTGATTTATTTGTCATTTCCGGAAAGGGCCAGAGTGTGTTGTTCATTTTCTGCCTTGTTTGTACGCCGCTTTGTCAGTTTTCATATGGTCGGAGCCGCTCGTAAAGCTTGGCATTAGACGGATGGTCCACGGCGAGCAAAATTAGCTTCAACTTCACAGCTTGAGCTTTCATAATGTGCTTTCGTACTTTAATACACTGTTATGTGTTCCCAGCCACCACAAAAGCCATCCGTAAAACAAGCTTCCCAGTGCAGGCTGTGCTATAAATATATAGTTTTGTCCTCAAATACACTTTTTTTGCTTATGTAACTCGTGCACTGTACCTTTGGAGGGTAATAGACTGTGATTGGCTACGATCCGACAGATGCATGGAAATTGACACGTGTCAGGTCAAGCATATCCGGTAGGTTTTCTCAGAATCTGCAGTGGTTGATAAGGAAGGCATCGATATTAATATTGCTCTTGTTTAAGAATGTGGATTTAATCAAAGCCTGATATCAAAATTTGACTTTTGTGGCTTCAATTCGTCTGTTACCTTTGAGGCCATCTGCAATGGGATTTAGAAGTCTGAGAACACACTGAAAATGAGACTCAAAGCCTGGATTTTGGAAATTTTAATATTAAGAAATTGATGTGAAATATATTTGGGGTTGTGCACTAGTATTTATACTAAACAAATGTAAATATGCAAATGAGAGTGGAAATTTTTTACTGTTATTCTGATCATCTGCAATTAATATATCTTATTGCTTTTCAAAAATGCAAAATAAAAGCATTTTCGCTGGCATTAAAATGCTAAGTTTCATTGCAGGTGTGTTTAAGCAAACCTGAGCCACTGACATATATCAGCCTGATGTGTTTCAAGTACTAGTTAAAGTGCATAGGAAATAAAATGTTTACTGCCAAAATCTGAAGCTTTTATACATTATACAACAGAAGAGAAGGTGAAAGGAAGGTCTTTTTCATCTTAATACAGAAAAAAAAAGAGAGGGTAGTTCTGAAATTTACATATTTTAAAATATAGTTAGAAAAAGGCTTGGATTAATTAGAGCATGAACTTTCCTACTCCAAAAGAAAATGTAAAAAAAAAAAAAATGTTGCATTGAAGTACATGTAAATCTGAGGCAATATTTCTTAAAATGCAGGATTTTTTTCTGAGCACTTTTAGGTACTTTGCTGCAGTTTCTACCATTGCATAAACGGTTGTCTGAGAGCTTTCATCCCAGTCAGTCGTCCTCAAACGGAAAGATGAAAGAAATCCTTGCCTGACCCCAGACGTTTCCCTCTCAAGATTAGAACGGCAGCCAAGACAATGGCACTGTTATTACATTAATAATTATGTAAAATGGATAGCCTTTGATCAGACATGTGCCTCTAGAGAAAACATGCTTAATGAAATATTCAGATGATCACTTACTGAATGTGAACTTCGCACCACAGACATTATGTATTGAGTTTATACACCCTGATTTTTGTATGGTTGCAGCTAAAGACCCGTTAAAATCGAAAATGTTGTTTGTGACTTTTAGTAGCCAACAAATTGTAATCTGTCACTGATTCCAAATTACATGATAAAATTTGTAGTTAGTAATGTAATCCATTACATTACACATTTTAGGTAATATAATCTGACTACTTTCTGATTACTTTTGGATTGCTTTTTACCTCGTTTATCACATTTACATATGGTAATCTTGAACCATATTGCTAAAAAATACAAAGAGAAAATATATTCCATTCATTGTTGGCAACCGAATGGTAGGAAACGAAAGAAGTGGTAAGAAATGAAAATGGAAAGGATGGAAAAATAATCAGTAAATTATGAATAATTACATACTGCAGTTGTGTGAATGATATGTAATCATGTAATCAATAAAAAAAGTAACTGTAGTCTGATTATGAGTATTTTAAAATGTAATATAATCTAATTACTAATTTTTTTATGTAATCCAGTTTACATGTCATCATTTACTACTGAGCACTGTCAACAGAGCTGTCATGTAAACTAAAAGCTATTCAAGTTGCTGTTTCCACGATTATTAATAGTAGTAGTACAGTCTTTAATACTTCAGCTATGAATATGCATGTTTATTGTTTGTATTTTGTGAGCTGTGTGATGGAGAGCTGAACCATGACAGCAGATTTAATTAAATGTCGATGTATTGTCCAGCAGAAAGCAGACGACAGAATTGAACACGGTGCTTTCTTCACTCCACATCATCATAAAACACGATGATGTTGTGAACATGACACTGCATTAAAACTACAGCAAACTAGCTGACTTCAACATATACCGTAGTAATTGACATAAATTAATAAAGAACAATTATTAAAGTTTGCGAAAAATGAAATAAAAAGCAACTCTTTTACCTTTATAAAGAAAATGCGAAGAGTGTTCTCTCTGCTACTCTGATCTCTAGATTTAATTCTGGTCTGCTGGGCCAGAAAATCATAAATCCGATCGCTTAGAAAAGTAACGGCGTGATTTGAGGTATAAATCATTTCCATAGGGCAAAGGGTGTAGATGCATGAAGTTTAATACCTTGGGTGTTGGATCTGTGCATGCAACTAACTTTTGAACATTCATTCTCAAAAGCTAGTGCAATAACCTACATTGCTAAATCGCTGCTTTTGTCTGCAGTTTTAGGGGCTTAAAACAGATGCACGGATGGAATTAGGTCAGACGTTTTTTTTTTTTCCACTAACCGGATATCCATATTAAATACATCAACGTTCCCTAAATTGGAATTGGTTGGCTCTTTATGACCGAAAAGAGTCTGTAAATGGTGCTGTGAATATTGCCGCCGGTTTGTGTTTATTTTAACAACACTAATAGATGAAATGCAAGAAAGATGCTATACAATCACAAACGCAGAGGATAATTAACATAATTCAGCTGAGATTAAGGGTTCATTGATTTATTGAGAGGGATGCAGCTTTTGTTTTCTGACTCATTAATTTATTAAATGATCCATCTCAATTGTTTGCCTTTTCAGTTCACGTTTAATTCCTCATTCATATCTGCGCCGCACCTCACGGCGAAGCTTTGTGAACGTCTCATTTATTTGTAATCCTTTCTGCACTTCTCCTCTCAATCACATATTGTTAGTGAATGAAGACATTAGGATGGCAGATATATCATTTCATAACCGGTCTCAAATGCTTATGAATAATGCAATCGGTCGAGTGCACTAAGCTCCGCCTTAAAATGCTACTGACCAATCCTGGCTTAGCAGCTGTTGCCGTGTGTGTAATTATCTGAGAAGATTATGCTCTTTCTAATGGATTTTTCACAGAAAGAATAACATCCAGTGAGTTAATTTTATCATTGACTGGATATTAATCACATTTAAGCACAAAAATGACATTATTCAACAGCAGTAACCAAGAGGGGCGGAGTTTAGCAAAGGGTCAGTTGTAACAGAAATTGCTGTGAGATTATTTTGTCAGGCATTGTTCTCATGATGCAGTAGTTGAAATGCTACAGAAAGGACAAGTCTCTCATTAAAATTAAGATGTGGTTTGTAATAAGTTCCCTCGCTGCATAGCGTTGCCAGGTTGGGTTTGTTAATATCCTCCTCATGTTGCGGTGTGATCCGCTGAGGAAAGCCGACTTCTGCTGTACAAGAAGCGGCTCAGTTGTTTACTAAAGAGTCAATTTGAGGTTAATGGATTTTCCTTTCCATGTTTGAGACAATTTAGTTTTCTAATAAGTAATTTTCTTGGAAACTGTGATGCTTGACACATTCATAGGCTTTGCATATTTTAAATAAACTATATTAATATGTCTTAATTTCTTATGGAAAGAAATGTTGAGGCATATGTTAACAAAGCTCCCCTTTAACATTGTATATTTTACTTGAGATTAAAAGGTTAATTTAGTTTACTTTCCTCACTGCTGTGGTCAAGATTTGCATTGTGAGGTTAAAGTCACAAAATGGTCTTTGAAAATCATTTTATTCCCACAATATATCTTTAGTTTTTAAAAAATCAAGACTGCGTTTATTTGATTAAAAATACAGTAAAAACAGTAAAAATGTGAAATATTATTACAATTTAAAACAACTGTTTTCTTTGTGAGTATACATTAAAATGTAATTTATTCCTGTGATCAAAGCTGAATTTTCAGCATCATTACTCCAGTCTTCAGTGTCACATGATCTTTCAGAAATCTATCATATTCTAATATGTTGGTTTGCTGCACGAGAAACATTTCTGATTATTATTAATGTTGAAAACAGTTGTGGTTCTGAATATTTGTGTGGAAACAGTGATGCATTTTATTTTTCAGGATTCTTTGATCAACAGGAAATTCAAAAGAACAGCATTTATTTGAAACAGAAATCTTAAGTAAAATTATGAATTTTTCTACCACTTTTAATCAATTTAATGCAGCCTTACTAAGTAAAAGTATAAATTTATTTTTAATTAGCTGAGGACTTAATACAGTATAACATTAGTTATTTTATTTTATTGTTTTTATTTTATTTTATTTATTTATTTATTTATTTTTTTTTTTTAACTGCATTTTACTGTTATTGTTAGTTGTTCTACTGGTTTTGAAAAAGAATATTTCTCCTAGTTCTTCCTCATTACTCCACTGTGTCTAAAAGTTCACAATGTTTTTGAAGGTCAGTTGTAATAAATTCTTTTTTGGACTTCCATAGTACAATGAACTTTTTCATTTCAAAAGATCAAGGAAGATTTGATTCTTCATAGCATGATGTCTATTCTAATCTCAAGCCTGTTGAGTAAATTTGTCTTGTTTCTCTCATTGTACCTTCAGTCCTGGTGTTGCTGATCCTGACCCTCAAGCGTCACAGGAAGGGCCAGCGCATGTCCGAAGACGAGGAGGACATGCGCGACAACGTCATCAAATACAACGACGAGGGCGGCGGCGAGCAGGACACCCAGGCGTACGACATGAGCGCCCTGCGCAGCCTCTACGACTTCCCCGAGGTCAAAAACTCAGAATCGGGCCCCGACCTGCGCTCGGTCCCGCAGTGGATCCAGAACAGAGTGGTCGGAGACGGCGGCCCGGCAGACTTCTCGGTTTTCAAAGGCTACATACGCAAGAAGGTGGAGCAGGCGGACGCAGATTTATCGGTGCCGCCGTACGACTCGTTCCAGACTTACGCTTTCGAGGGCAGCAGCTCGCCGGCTCTCTCGCTAAGCTCCATCCGTACCCTGTCCACCACCTCAGAGCAGGACTTCTCGTACCTCAGCGATTGGGGGCCGCGCTTCAGGCAGCTGGCGGGATATTACGCCCCGGCCCAACCTGAGGAAGAAGGGTCCTAGCACCATCCTCTGATCAGCATCCCGTCCCCGGAGTCGTTTTTTTCTCCCTGCAGTTCCGCATTGACGTTTCTTGGATCCCAGTCTGTCCGGAGAGTTTTAATGTCACCCGTTACACTTTCTAAAGTGACTTCTCGTCTTGTAGAAAAGTTCAGGACAAATATTGAAGGAGAAAAGCACTAGGCCGGATGCTGGGCAAACCTCCAACATCTTCTCACCTGTCAGCGAGAGCAAGAGGAACGGGGCCGTGCCATATGCACCACGAAAAAAACACTCATTCTTTGCTTTTTTTTGTGATTTCTTTGCCCATCTGTGGAGATAAATGACTTGAAGTCAGTGGGATCCGGACGGATACTATGAAAAGACTTTTTAAGTACCAACATTTAAAAAAAAAAACTTAAATATGTATTTATTTAAAGAAAAATGAACAAACAAAAAAAGTAAACGATATTTATGTATTTATTGCTTTCTATTTATTTATTTATTCATCCTGGCAATGGACTGAATACAAAAATGGACAGTTTTCTGAAGACTTTGTCAGGGTGACAGACGAGGACTGAATATCGTGTGGGTAAAAAACAAAACAAAACAAACAAAAAAAAAAACAAGTTGGGGTGAGATCGCTGAGAGGAGTTTGCAGTGACAGTAAATCAGTCTTGAAAATATTTGTATTTATTTTTTAGAAACTCTTTTTGTAAAATACAAAGTGATTCTGCTGGAGAAAAGTAATGGCTGTTGGGGTGAATCTCACGAAAACACGTCCAAATCACGCTTCACTCCCAAATCAAGAGAATAAAATAAGAAAGGGCATTTTGCATGAAGAAGATGAAGTTTGTTTTATTTGTGTTTATGACAATTAAGCATTTTCCCTCTAAAATTACTGTAATGCATCTAGATGTTTCACTTTTTATGTATTTTTCATTATTCTCTTGACTGTAACGCAGATAAATACTGTTAAGATACTGCAAATTTTATTGCAGTAATGGAAATTTGAGGAAAAAGTGCTTAATTGTCATAAAAGTAACAAAAACAGGTTTCATCTGCTTTCTGCAAAGTATAATTGAATATTTCTTTTTTAGATTTTGGAGTGAAATGTGATAGTTCGACAGGTTTGTGAGCATTGGTTTTGTCTTGTCATACATTTTGTGTGTTGTGTTGCTTTTCAACTAATTATCCAGATCACTTGTTGTGGATGTTGCGTTTGGCATCGAATCGGTTTTCAAGTAGAGTTTTGAAAGACAAGACAACAAGGCACAATGCACAACAAGAAACAAACGAGGCCATCTGACAGGTTCTTTATCCATTATTTTTTAGATATCCCAAGATATACATGTTCACTGATGATTTGTGCGTGTGCCGAGATGTTTCCAGGTTGCTTTCCTTTGGGTAATTTGATTGGTTTTCGATCATTCTGTGTTGGGTTGAGGATGATGAACTAGAGACGGGGTGCAGCGGTCGTGTTTTGCCCTGAACCAGCGCCCCCAAATGTCCACCCAAAATGCAGATGTATGGCTAAAAATACAATTGAAATCATCAATAAATATTTACGGTTTTTCAAGAGTTTTCTTTGGTGACTTTTTGGGCCAAAAAAGACGATAGATCGCATGAAAACATGACCGTGTCATATTTTAGCCCAAAATCAAAGGGAAAAAAAGTACCTTTGTTTATTTATTTTTACATTTAGACCTTTTTTAAATAACAGTTAAACATATTTTGGTTCCAAATTCTCATTCTCACCCTTTTATCCTTATTTGTTTGTTTGTTTGTTTTGTAATGCTCATTGTTTTCAGTGGTGATTCTCATTACCGTAATACCTTTATTTAAAAAAATAAATAAAAATAATAACAATAAATTTACTTTTGAAATCAAAATTTGCATAAATTAATGGTAACATAGGAAACATATTAGTGATGTATAACTAATTTAAATAATTTTTTTTTTTTACAATTAAGTTAACGTAAAAATGAAAATTTGCTAAAAAAAAAAAAAAAATGTACTCAGCCTCAGGTCATCCAAGATATAGTTAAGTTTGTTTACTACATCAGATTTGGAGAAACGTAGCATTGCATCACTTCCTCACCAATGGATCCTCTGCAGTGAATGGGTGCCGTCAGAATGAGAGTCCAAACAGCTGATAAAAACATCACAATAATTCACAAGTATTCCACACCACTCCAGTCCATCAGTTAACATCCTGTAAAGCCAAAACCTGCGTGTTTGTAAAGACATTTTTAACCTTAAACCATTTTTTGCAGCTAAAATATGAGTCTGTAATCCATAATATTGCTATTTTCAATGAAAAAGTGGTCTGGTCTGAACCAGAAGACAAATCTAAACAGCTCTAAACAAATATGTGTGTGGATTTTGATGTGAGAGAAAACAGGAGATTTTTTTACGTTATTATGGATTATGGACTTATTTTATGCCAAAAGCAACGGTTTGAAGTTAAAACATCTTAATGATGGATTTCTTACAAACACACAGCTTTTGGCTTCTCAAGATGTTAATTGATGGACTGAAGTGGTTTGTGATGTTTTTATCAGCTGTTTGGACTCTCATTCCGACGGCACCCATTCGCATCCATTGTTGAGCAAGTGATGGAATGCTACATTTCTCCAAATCTGAAAATGAAACAAACTTGTATACATCTTGGATGACCTGAGGGTGAGTAAATTTTCAGTGAATGTTCATTTTTGGGTGAATTATTCCTTTAATGTGAATGCAAAACTATCCCTTTATATCATTTCTGTGTATTTTGCAGGGAAATGTGACCCAGATAAGGTTTTGTGAGGTTCTCTCAGGAAGTGCCGCTATAAACCGACAGTGATGTTGAATACAGGGATGTTGTTTTAACACACAATGTAGCAGCAGATGTTCTCATTTTACTCGAGCTTGTTTTTGCTTTCAGCCACGGCTGCGTTTGATGGATGAGCTCTTATGGCAGTGTATAAACCTACACACGTCAGCGGCCACCCAGAGCAAGTCTAGACAGACGTTTCAAAACACAGCGCTCGTTCAGGAATCAAAATAGTTCAAACACAGATAGGAAAGACATCAAAACAGCCTGCAATTATTGAAAAAGCGTAAGGCTAATGCAGGCCGAAGACGGAATCGTACCGTAGATGATTCATCCAATCTGCTCATGTTTTATTAAAAGGTAACAGGGAAATGACAGAATGGAATTACGTGTTCTTTGACCCTGATCTTCATTGACAGTCGTCCATGCGGGATCATTACGCTGTTAAAGGAATGCCGAAGCCCCAGAGCCATAATGAAATCCTCATCAAGCAAATGTCACGGAGAGGCAGCCGCTGACTAATGCAATGACAGATGCGGAAAAGAACAAGAGTGTATCGCTCAGAGGCAACGTGTGTGTTTGTCCGTTGTTTTGTCCTCGTTTTTAATTTAAAGCACACACACTCATTCCTCTGTCAACATTCCCTGGAGAACATTCTAAGCATTGTACTCTGAATTAATTAATTCTTTACGTTAATTTGATCCAGTCAATTGTAGTGATATCAGTTTTTGCAATACCGAAATTCTGCTCAATAATATATATATATATATATATATAATTTATTAATATTTTGTATTAACTTAATATTTTTATTATAACTGTATATTTTGAATTTATTATTTTAGACCATTTTAGACATTTTGTTATGTTTTTGCCATTTTTATTAGTTTTTGTTTTACATATATATATATATATATATATATATATATATATATATATATATATATATATATATTTCTTTTACAAATGTATTTTTATTTCAGCTTTTTTAATTGTAGTACTTAAACTTGCAAATTTTTCTCTAATATTTCTATTTTTTCCACATAATATTAATATTTTATTTTAGTTCAACTTTTTAATGCAGTCAGTTTTAATGATATCAATTTGCCAATGCTGAAATTGTCATTTAATGAGGGATTTTTCATTTCCATTTAATGGGTGGTATTTCAGATCAGTGTTTTGCAGTATTATTTACATACCACTATAGAATTGATTAATATTTTATAGTATTTATAGCAGTTATTAATATTCTTAATCTTTTAATTTTATATTTTCGGTTTTCACGTTTGATTTTCTTTTTTTTTTTTAGCTTTTTTATTTCAGTGTTAGCAATTTTAATACTTAAACTTATTTTATTTTAGTTAGTTGCAAGAGAGGTTTTTTTTGTTCTTTTTTTTTTTTTCAAATTAATTTTTATCAAATATATTTTATTTCAGCAAAACATTTTATTTTTATTTTTACATTTTTCCCATATAATATTTATATTTGATATTATTACAAATTCATTTAATGAAAACATTTTAATAATTTTTAATTTTAGTTTTAGTTTTAGTCAACAGTAACAACACTGTTCTAAATTATTTGATATGTATATGCACTGGGTAGGAGTTGAGATGATTAACATCACTCCCGCAGTGCTGATCCCCACGATAAAATCAACCAGAACGATTTCTATAATTGATTGTGCATTGAGACACAAATCGAATCTATCTACAAATATTGATGTTAACGTGATGTGGCGACAGAGCAGAACATCATTCAGTGAAAACAGAGCCGAATGATTGTCTGTGGAACAAACACGCTTATCTGTGTTTCAGATCGAGACAGTCAACATGATCTGGAGCAGAAACCAGGGTTCTGCTTTCATACTTCGTGAGAAAAATGATCAGCGTTTGTTTACTCCATCAGGATTTGTTTGCGAACAATTATCAACTGTTGTGTCACTCTGATAGAACACAGGAATCTGTCTGCATGGACACACAACATACCGTTCGACATGAATAAGAAACAATCATCACGGGTAATCTGTGATTTAACAGGTCTTGAGTCTGATAGGATGAGCCGTGGTTGAAGATGTGCAGAAAAAACTGATAAACAAAGACCTCTATATTAAAGTTGTATAAGTCATTCACAGTCCGTTTTGGAGAACTGGGCAGAATAATTGATAATTGTGATTGGTATATAGTTTCTAAAGTCTGTTCAGCCCGAAATGTAAATTAATTTACACTCCCTCATGTTGCTCTGAATATGTATGACTTTCTATCATTATCATGTTATTATCAATATTAAAATGAACCTTTTGCCATGTGAATATATTGTAAAATGTAATTTATTCCTGTGACCAAAGCTGAATTTTCAGCATCATTACTTCAGTCTTCAGTGTCACATGATCCTTCAGAAAGCATTCCAAAATGCTGATTAGCTGCTCAAAAATAAATAAATAAATAAATAGATAAAATAAAATTAAATTAAATTAAATTAAATTAAATTAAATATGTTTTTAATAATAATAATAATAAAACATATTATTATTATTATTATTATTATTATTATTATTATTATTATTATTATTATTATTATTATTATTATTATTATTATCAATGTTAAAAACAGTTGTGCTGCTTCATATTTTTTGTGGAAACCATGATTTTTTTTTTTTTTTCAGGATTCACAGATAAATAGAAAGATCAAAAGAACAGCATTTATTTAAAATATGAACTTGATATGAATTTCTGTAATGCTTCCTTGTTCATCAAAAGTAATTTCTTTCCAAATATATATATATATATAGGTAACACTTTACAATAAGGTTTCATTAGTTAACTACATTAGTTAACAGGAACTCAGAATGAAAAATACTTCTACAGCATTCATTACTCTAATCTAAAGTTGAAGTAGAACTCCACTTCCAGAACAAAAATTGACACATAATGTACTCACCCCTTGTCATCCAAAATATTCATGTCTTTCTTTCTTCAGCCATAAAGAAATTATGTTTTTTTTTTTTAAGGGAAATATTTCAGGATTTTTCTCCATATAATGGACTGATATGGTGCCCTCAGTTTGAACTTCCAAAATGCAGTTTAAAACCGGCTTTAAACGATCCCAAATGCGGTTGTTAACAATCCCAGCCGAGGAAGAAGGGTCTTATCTAACGAAACGATCAGTTATTTTCATAAAAATAATACAATTTATATACTTTTTAATATCAAACACTCATCTTGTCTTACTCTGCCGGTTCATGACAGTTAGGGTATGTCTAAAAACTCCCATTTCATGTTCTTCCTCTACTTCAAAATTGTCTTATATCGCTGTTTTACCTTTTTTGTTAAGGGTGTTTGATCTTCTTTGCATATTTACTCTGCAAAGACTGGGTCGGTACTTCTCCAGCGATGTAGGATAATTTTAAAATGATTTTTGAAGTTAAGGGAGAAAATACGATTGGAGTTTTTCAACATACCCTAACTGTCTTGAGCCAGAATACACAGAGTTCAGGGAGAGCAAGTTCGAGATTAAAAAGTATTTAAATTGTATTTTTTTAATGAAATAACCAATCATTTCGCTAGATAAGACACGTCTTCCTTGTCTGGGATCGTTTACAACCGCATTTGGGATCGTTTGAAGCAGCATTTAAACTGCTTTTTGGAAGTTCAAAATCGGGGCACCATATCAGTCCATTATATGGAGAAAAATGCTGAAATGTTTAACCCTTTAACTGTCATCGTCCACTCTGTGGGACGCCTAAGTTTACTTCACCATTTTACAAATAAATCCTAATCTAATCATGACAAGCTATATATCGTTGGGAAGGTCTAAGACTCCTAAATAGTTTATTTACCACTCTTTTGTGCACATCAAAAATCTACATCATAACAGGAGTTCTGACCTTTGTCACAAAAAGGCTTTCTTTGTTGCCTTTTTACTTCTCACGCAATAGAAATCTTAAGAAATTATATATCACCTGAAAACTTAAAATCTCAAAATTCATTCTTTGAAAACCATTTTAAAATCAGACATTGCATTACCATGTAAATTGTACATCAAAATCATATTACAAAATGTTTTCATTCATGAATTATAAAAATGTAACTCTGGATAGTGCATTTTCATGTCTATGTTCAAGATATGGAGTGACAGTTAAAGGGTTAACTCAAAAAACATAATTTCTTTGTGGCTGAAGAAAAAAAGACATGAACATCTTGGATGACAAAGGGGTGAGTACTCCTTTAATATTAATTTCACCATTTACAATGCATTATCAAAATCAAAAGTCGTTTGCTAACATCAGTTTATTGACTGTAAAGTCTGTAAAGTAACATGAAGTAATAATGAACATCTATATTTTTATTAACTAACGTTAACAAATAATTAAATACTGTAATACATGCCTTGTTCATTGTTTGTTCATGTTAGTTAAAACATTGACTAAGGTTAACAAATGACGCTTTTAACACCTCATTGTAAAGTATTACCAAAATATGTATTTATATACCTATACAGCTTTGGAACAACATGGTAAGCAAATGATCTTTTTTTTTCCCCTGAAATATACCAATTATTGAGCGTATTGGCTGTTATCATAGTGCTGTTGTTGCTGTTTTTTGAAAGCAACAACCTCTTCACCTGTGCTAAAAGCACAGTCTTTAGTACCTTATTGTTTTAATGTCATTCTCCAACCAATCTTTAGTAACAGTTAGTCGGTTCAAAAGGTGAAGTAGTTTACTCTCCTCAAGCGCTGTTACAGTTCGTCAGCATTTCAGAGATCGCTCCACACCGTCATGACAGGACTCCGGCCATTTCCAGCACTAATTAACTGTGGCGACATCCACTTTGCAGTTAGATGAAAGAACACAGCAGCCAATTTACACCCTTTACACCCACAGCGCAGGCAGCATGCACACTAATAAGGGCACAGAGTCAGGGCTGAAGTTTGTGTGCCTCCAATAACAGGCTGTGTTTCGCTGTCAGTAATGCTGTAGCGTCCAGTCACATGTTTGGGTTTAACGCAGGACGAATGTTAAAGGAACATTTCAAGTTCAATACAAGTTCAGTGCCTACAGTCAAATCACAGCCAGCCTGATAGTCAGCGCTCGTCTGATATTGCTTAAATATTTCATTATATTGCAGTAAATGTGTTACAAGTGACATTCTTTTCTGAAGGCTCATAAAAGTGTGAAATGAAATTATTTTTTCTGTCTGTTGGTTTTAATGTCGTGGCTCACGACTAGTGACGGGTTTGAATTTGAATGAGCGTACTAGCACACTGATCACACTATTTAGGCTACTCACGTCTAAAGATATGACAGAAATAGTACAGTAAGCGTCAGCCTAATGGTATTTGATACCATTTTTCTGCAGATGTCACATGACATTTTTCTAAGGCAGGTGATTGGCTCAAAAAGTGCTGTGGTTCCATTCATGGTTATTATTGCTAACTAAACATAAAATTAAAATAAATAAATACATGACATTAATAGAATTGTATATCTGATAAAAATAATTCAAATCAAATAAAGAAATAAATTGGAAACATAATATAAAAATACATTTAATTAAAAAAATTAATAAAAACTATAATATTATAGAAATAATAATATAACACTGTAACCAGCACCTCAATCTATTCTACAAACCTTAATTAATCACAGTTATTTGCTAATCTTAGACATTCTGAATAGTAAAAATATTATATATGATATTATATTATAGTTAACTAAAACCATGAAAAATACATGAAAAAATGTAAATAAATAAATAAATATTGCTTGAAAAAAATAAATATATAACATTAATAAAATTATATAGCAGATAAAAATAAATCAGATCAAATAAAAAAATAAAAATGAAAACAGACAATATAAACATAAAATTGTATTCAAAATAATAACAAAAACTGTAATATTATATAAATAATAATTAGTGTTGTGGAATGAATAATCCTGATTAATCGCATCCAAAATAAAAGTTTTCGTTTACATAATATGTGTGTGTGTACTGGATATATTTATTATGTATATATAAATACACACATGCATTAATAAATTTAAGAAAAATATGTTGTGTTTATTTATTAATATAAATAATATTTATAAAATAAATTATAATATAACACTGTAACCAGCACCTCAATTTATTCTACAAACATTAATTAATCCCTTAATTAATTGCAGTTTGCTAATTTTACACATGCTGAATAGTAAAAACGTATTGTTTGATATTATATTATAGTTAACTAAAACCATAAAAAATACATTAAATTAAAAAAATAAATAAAAAAATAAATTAATAAATTAATTAATATATTTAAAAATTAATAAATATGTTTACAAACAAACAAACAAACAAATAAATAAATAAAATTAAGTGGAATAAAATTAAATATACATTTTAGAAAATATAAAGATATAAAATACAAAAACAAAAAAATCAAAATGAATAAAATGAAAAAACAAAAATTAAAATTAAAAATACAATGAAATCTAATTAACAATATTAATCAAACCTAATTCAAATATTTACAAACTAAAAAAGTACCACAATGCCACTAAAATAAAATGGTTTAAAGTGCAAAGTTTTTGATGTGTATTTCTAGAGGTGTTTATGTGTCAGTTGAGAATCTAGCATTGAGATGAATGAGAGTGCTAATGGATGTCTTTCTCCAGGTATTACAACCTCCTTCAGTCAGAGTGACAGACTGTCAGATGGCGGGATAATGATGCGACTCCGAACAGAACGGAGGAGGAAGTGCGGCAGTCTGCTGTAAGTATGATCTGCAATGGAAATGCATTTTCTGTATATTTGCATCCCTGCTGAGTGTGTGTAAAGTGTGTTATTTACAACATGCTGGGCTTATTTCATAGTTCAGCGTGTTTGCCAGTGCAAGACACATAAAAATCCAACGTTCGGTCGCTTCCTTCCTGGAATTCAGCAAGGAACGGGTTCACCATAAGGGACTCTGGATCTAAACGCATCTGTTTGCCGCAGCATCAGAAGCGAGGAGCTCGGCTTTTATGAAGACAGAACAAAAAGAGCCGTGCGCACGCCTCCCTGTTCCTGGAGAAAAATAAAAACCTGTGAACGGGCCACATCAGAAAAGCACAGCAGTTGGATAGCAGTGGGTTAAGTCAACATGAAATGCTGTTCCTGACCCATTTGACTTCAGTAATGTGATGCATTTCTGGCTGAACGAGGACATTTAATCATGTAGATTTGATTTTATCCATTAGGAATTGATTGGATGGACAAAAAAATCATGTGCGACATGATTAAAGGAAAGAGGCTGAAAAGATTCTGGATTTGTGAATGCTTTTATTCTTGTGTACGTATATTAGGCTGCATTTATTTGCTCAAAAATATGATAAAAACTGTAAAATTTTGAAATATTTTTCCAATGTAAAATAACTGAGTTCTATGTGAATATATGTTAAAATGTAATTTATATCTGTGATCGAAGCTGAATTTTTCAGCATCATTACTCCAGTCTTTTTATTATCAGTGTTGAAATCAGTTGTGCTGCCCAATATTTTTCTGGAAACTGTGATACATTTTATTTTTCAGGATTCTTTGATGAACAGAAAATCCAAAATAACAGCATTTAGTTGATAGAGAAATCTTGTGTAACATTATGAATGTCTTTACTGTCACTTTTGAGCATGCATCCTTGCTAAATATATAAACAAATGAATAGAATAGATTTACATAATATATTTAAAAGATACCTAATAAAATCTAAATATAATAAATTAAATGTAAAATGTAAAAAATAAAATATGTAATTAAAATAAAATGATAAATTATATATTAATAAATGCTAGATAAAATACATATAATTATTAATCATTCATATTTTTTAAATTATTTAATAGCTATTGTTCTGTCTTTTAAAGCAACATCTTGCTAACCCCAACATATGCGCTTATGTAAAATTTATAAAAAGCAGAGCTAAAATGCATTTATATTTGCATTAAATTCAGATCCAGATGATGCATACTGTATATATTTATGCATTTTACTGCAGTGTGAATTCCGGTGTTAATTGTGATGTAAATATCCCGTAACACACACACAAGCTGTTCTCAGCTGCTGTGTACACACACCTGTTGTTCTACCAGTTTACCCACAGTGACCCACTCTCAATATAATCTGCTTTCTAAATGTTTACTGACAGATTGGAGTCTCGCAGCTTTGTTTTGCATCAAGGACTTTCTCACTACTGGGAATTCATGCAAAGCCTGCTGGGAGCTTCATACATCATCTGCCCATTGGCCAAGAATCTAGTGGTGCGTTAGAGATGGGTAAGTGATGTCAGAAACCTTTTAGACATAAAGTTTGTAATAATTTGTATGTATTAATTTTAGATTTTAGTAATTAATCATATTTATTAATATACAATTATTTCATTATGTAATCTACTTAAATTAGATTTAATTAAATATAATAATAAACAATAATAAATAAATTTAAAATAAATAAAGCATGTAATGAACTAAAATACATACCAGTATGCTATTTATTTTATTTTATTTTATTTTATTTTATTTTATTTTATTTTATTTTATTTTATTTTATTTTAAAATTGCTTTCAACAACTTATTTACATGTTGATATCACCTGATTGACCAGTTCAGACATGTATTTTTATGTAATGTCTCAGGTCAGCACTGAAAGCGTGATTGTGAGAACAGCATAAGTCAGACGGTGACGGACGTAGTTTGATGATGGCAGAAGCAGAAAGTGTCCAGCCAGCACTCTGAAATTCAGGTTCCCATCCACAATGAAACGCCCTCAAGATTTATTGTCAAATTAATGGAATTCCCTGAGCACCGAACCCGGTGGGTGGACGGATGTAAGCACATCTGCGGCTGGAAGTGCCAACGCTGCAAAATCATCAAACTAAATGTTTCATCGCCAACAGAGACACGTGTACATTTGTTCACAGTCGTGCATCAGTGAAAAATCAGAGCGAGAAACGCAGATCGATACGGACTAAGAGAGCTGCGCTTGTAGTATTATATCTGATGCATTACCTCTGTGTTTTTAGTATTCAGCATGGGTAGAATTAGCACAGGAATGTGATTGATTAAGTTTTGTGTAATAGTTTGAAGTGTTGGTTACAGTGATTTTAGCATCAATGATATTATAGTTTTTGTTCATGTTTTTATATTTTCTGATTTTAATTTGTTTTATTTTTAATTTTTGTTTTGCCATTTTAATTAGATTTTGAAATGGCTATATAGATTTTATTATTTATTGTTAAATTTTATTGTTTTTTATTTTATTTGCAGTAATCTTAATGAAGTCAAATTAAATTTTATTTATTTATTTATTTATTTATTTATTTATTTATTTATTTATTTATTTATTTATTTATTTATTTATTTTTATTGCAGCTCTGTTACCAATATTTGAAACCAATACTTAAAACTTATTTTATTTTATTTTATTTTATTTTATTTTATTTTATTTTATTTTTATTTTTTTTAATATTATATTATATTATATTATATTATATTATATTATATTATATTATATTATATTATATTATATTATATTCACTTCAATTAATATTATTTTATTTCAAACTTTTTTGTTTTTTTATTCATTCATTCCCCTAACCACTTACCTTGGCCATGTATACCCCTGATATTTGGCAAATGCACAAAGAACACATTCTGTATAATTTGAAGGGATCTGAATGGTAATGTTTGCTGTAAATGCATGGCATGTTTAGATGTTTTGTTTTCATAAAAGGGAGTTCATAGCTTGGTGTGAATGTAGTCTATCCAACCAAATGTATTGGCAGTTCAAATGAACCCTATCTTTAGCTGTATAAATGAAGAGGTTTGAGGTTTATGTGAAGCAGACTAGTGCAGGTATCACTGACAAATGCTAATCTTCATCAGGAATTCCAGTCACTCTTGAACAATAGCCACATGTGAGTGAGTGGAGCAGGATAATGCTGCCAAACTCATGTGTTCTTAAATTAAAGTCAGTCCCTGTAATCCAGCTCATCTGCACTCAACGGTCAAGACCGTATGCAAGACCAATACCTGGAAACACAGCCTACACTTGTCATTTTTAATTAAAATAAACAGTATATAATGGGCTTTTCTGCTTTGGTGGATGCAGTGGAAATACGGTTGAGTGTGGTGTTGTGCTGGAATCAGAGAGAAAGCTGATGTAGATGTAGAAGAAGAAGAAGCTTTAATTTAATTTTAAGTGCACTGTGGAATTCTAACATTATTTATGTGATATTATAGTGTTTATTAATATTTTGAATTAGCTTTTATTGTAATATTCAGTTTTTGTAATGTTGTATGTTTTTGTAAAATCTTTGTTTTTTTCAGTCAATTTTCCAGTGCAAATGCAACATTTCTTTTTTTTTTTTATGTCTAAGTTTTATTTTTATTTTACTTTTTTTTAGTTTTAGTTTTAGTTTTAGTTTTCAATCTAATATTTTATTTTATTTTATTTTATTTTATTTTATTTTATTTTTTTTTTTTATTTCAGATGTATGGCAATTAACCAAAGAAAAAAAGTTTTTTATTTTTAGTTTACTATGGAAGCTTATTTCCACAACAGAATTAAAATAAATAAATAAATAAATAAAATAAAAAATAAAAAATAAAAATAAAATAAAAATAAAATCTGGGAAAAAGTCAGTATTATGAGATATAAATGTAGAATTGTAAGAAAAGAATTGTGAGAGAAAAAGTCACTTACTTTAAAAAAAAAAAAAAAAAAATTAAAAAAAAGTATTTTTTTTTTTTTTTTTTATTCCATGAAACAAATAAACAGCAAAACATAATGTAAAGATTGAGAATTGTGAGAAGTAAACTTGGAATTGTGAGATAAAAAATTGCAGTTACCTTGTTTGTTTGTTTATGCCATGGTGGAAATGGGTTTCCATAGTTAATGTTAAAACAATGCAAACAGATCATTTACATATTTTTTAAAAATACAATACAATACAATACAGATTGTTTAAAAAATATACCTTATATATATTCAGATTGAGAAAAATGATTGAAGAATATTTACTATCATTATATCCCACGCAGCCTCATTTTCAGTACTCAAGTCAAACATGGTGTCTCCTCTGTCTAAATGTTATATAGTGACTTATAGAGATGTGGCGATAAGAATGTGTGTATATATATCAGTCGGTGTAAAGCAGAAGGGCTCAGAGAGCCTGTATGTGTGACAAAGTGTTTTGTTCACACTTACTTCCCTTTCACCCCTGGCATTTGTCAAGACGAGTGACAGCATGAAGACGAGACCCTCATGCATTATTGAAGAGCGGGCCGTCACACACAGCCTCGCTTTCATTATCTGAAAGCAGTTAAAGCACGCATCCTCTCCAAACACCGGACAGGAATCACACGGAGCTGTGCTGGGTTCTGTTAGTGTGTCGTAAACTGAGTTATGTGCATTTTCCTATAGGTGATCATCAGCTGATGCAGCAGAAATCACTGCCAGACAGGACAGAGACACGTGGTTCAGTCTTGTAATTCTGTAAAAGTGACACTTTATATTCAGTATTAATATGAGTTTGACTGCACTGACACTATCAGATGAGAGCAAAACTTGAACTGAATTGAGCTGAATAATTGCACTATTGTCTTCTGCAGAGCTGCTTTAATGCTGAATCCAATTTGTTTCATAATTGATGAATTCTTCAACATCGACACTCATTACACTGAACTGAATCAACATTGAACTGAATTGCGCTGAATAATGACACTGTTGCTTTCTGTAGAGCTGCTTGAGCTTCAATTTATCTTATTGTTTTTGTTATTTTTCTGTTTTCTTTCTTTCTTTTTTTACTGCGAAATTTTTACTGTGCTTTGAATCAATCTCTATTGTGATATAAAAATAAAGATAAATAAAGATTGAACAAGTGTATAGTGAATGTTCAGAAAGGTTCTCTGGTCAGGATTAGATTGTTTAAATCAAATTAATTTAAATAAAAAAAAAATAATAAATTAAATGTAAAAGTTTTAGAGAGCTAAAGTTTATTTTTATTTACATTTTTATGTAATTTTA
The DNA here is from genome assembly GCA_036247105.1 of Cirrhinus mrigala. Classification (NCBI taxonomy): domain Eukaryota; kingdom Metazoa; phylum Chordata; class Actinopteri; order Cypriniformes; family Cyprinidae; genus Cirrhinus; species Cirrhinus mrigala. The sequence continues at coordinate 34,127,914 of CM070012.1, read as the reverse complement.
ATTACATTATTTTTTTAATTACATTAATTATTGTTTTATAAATACATAAGCTAGTTGTTAAAGCAACTAAATTTTAACTTACTTTCATTTGATGTACTAAAATAACTCAAATTAAAACCAAAATAAAAATGAATAAAAACTAGACAATTTAAAAGTACTAAAAATGAGAAAGAAATAAAAACACACACACACACACACACACACACACACACACACACACACACACACACACAAAAATGACATAAGCTATCTAAAATTAAAATTACAATGGAAAAAGAAAAAAAAAGAAAAACTGAAAAGTTTTTATTATTCCTATTAAAATTTGTCATTTTAATTACTTTTTATTTAGTTAATCTTTTTATTTAACTAATAAATTATTGTTTTATAAATACATTTTTATTTAATAAATAATTTTATTAATTAAATAATTTATTATTTTGTAATAAATTATTATCAACTCAACTCATGAACCCCATTTAGTAAATCACCTCCTGCGATTTTAATCTAAATAATAACAATAAAACTCAAATTAATACCAAAATAGAAATTAATAAAAACTATATAGATATTATAAAAGTACTAAAAATGACAAAAACACACAACAAAATGACAGAAGCTAACTAAAATTAAAATGGTAAACATAAAAATAATCTGATTCAAAATATTAATAAAAACTTTATTAGTATCTAAATGGTACTTTTACATTTCATGTGGTTCATGTTCTATTTAAAAAAAATAAATAAAAATAATCTTATTATTCATTTTAATTTATTTAATTTATTCACTGTTATTTATATGATATTTTGTATTATATAAATAATTTTTATCAACTGATGAACCTTCGTTTGGGAAACCTGCAATAATGATGTCACTTCCTGCAGGATGATGTGATTCAGGAACTGGCTTGTGTTAGTGAGTATTAAAAGTGGGTCATTTCTCCAGTCTCCAGTCAGCACTTTCCGAGGAAATCACCTTACGAATGTCTTACTTATAGCTCTATGTATTATTTAACCCTGAAGCGCTCCACCTTTAACACCAAACCAGGTTTAGATATTGTGCTTTTGTCCACCATTGATTTTCTTTCTGGCCTGAAATTCCTTCACAGTGAAGAACCGACCGTCGCCGGCGCCGTCCTCCGGGACGAAGCGTACAAGATAATATTCAGCCTTTGAAAAGCCTCGACCAAAGCAGGGCGCTTCCAGAGCTTTGACTCGACGCTCAGTGTCTGAAAGTCATTTCCATCTCAATGACACACATCTCAACATCCCTCGAACAGAGATAGAACAAATAACCGAATAATTAGACGCGATTCCATGTTGAGGACCCCGTATTAGCATGATAATGAGAAAGTAATTAGTCATACCTCCAAGAGAGAGAGAGAGAGAAAGAATCGGCCGGCTTCGCAAAGTCAGCTATATTGTTATATCACTTTTCCAGCAGTTCTGATTGAAAGAATTGTCATGTCGTAAAACTCATCGGCGCCTCGGAGGAGCCTTTGTGGTCGTCGGCAAATGAAATAACGTGCGCCGCAAGCTGGGTATTTGGACGAGCGGAATTACGGGGCGAGGGGAGTAATTACATTTTATTGTTTCCCACGTTCACCTCTGTTCTCCCGTCGTAGTTCGTCACGCTCCTCGCCATCAGCCTCCCTCTGAGAACATCCTTTATTATGACACTCTCCTCCCCCGTACAGTAAATTTGATCCCCTTTCATTATGCAAATCAATTTCATTTTGGGCGAAAAAGCAGCGAGTTGGTGAACAAAGACGGATGAAAAGGACGCAGAGGGGCGAAAATTGCAAGCAGGAATGGGGTCCTGGATGAATTTTTATGCTGTAAATCAAATTCGTTTACTTGTCTTCTCACTGTTATGTCAGTTTTATATTCCACGTGCATTTTTCAAGAGTTTGGACAGATGTTTTCTTTTCCTTGTGAATGGAGGGAGGGCGTTCAAGTCTGTCATTAAAGAATCTGAGAGTATGAGCGTTAAAATTACAACACCAGAAAACGAGCTGAACCGCAAGCCAAAGTGTTACTGGTCGAGCCACAGAGTGCATAAGAAAGAAAAATCCTTTTAAAATCTCATTTGTTTCTCCTTGACAGCAGGTAAGAGCGTCTCCTGCTTCTCAGATGTTCCTCCTGAGTAGGTAAGTACAAATATTTTTCTGGTATCACTACTTTACTTCACTATTTATTTTTCGGACTACTTTTTACTTTTACTCCTTACATTTTTACACAAATATCTGTACTTTCTACTTCTTACATTTTTCCAAACCAGGCTCGTTACTTTAGTTTTAATCAGCATTTGGTGGTTCACCATTCGATAACAAATCTCTAATAAATCTGGGATCGGTTAGTCTCACTGGCAATGCGATTCGGCTCCGCGTCTCCCTCAAACGGTAGAGTAGGGCCTAATCACTGCAAGTGACTCAAGAATGGAGTGGAAGCGCCCGGGTGGATCATAGCTAGGCAAAAGGCTAGACATTCATTTGATGTACTAAAACAACTCAAATTAAAACCAAAATAAAAATGACAAAACCGCACACAAAAAAAGACGTAAGCTAACTAAAATTAAAATTACAATGGAAAATAAAAAAAATAAAAAATGTAATGTATGTCATTTATTTTATTTAATTAATAAATTATTGTTTTATAAATACATTTTTATTTAATAAATAATTTTATTAAATAAATAATAGGGCAGTACTTTACGTCACTTTTTATTTTTCTGACTACTTTTTACTTTTACATTTTTACACAAATATCTGTACTTTCTACTTCTTACATTTTCAAACCAGGCTCATTACTTTAGTTTTAATCAGCATTTGGTGGATCACCATTCCATAACAAATCTCTAATAAATCATGGATCGGTTAGTCTTACTGGCAACATGATTCGGCTCCGCGTCTCCACGTCTGGTGGTGCAAATGGTACAGTAGGGCCTAATCATTGCAAGTGTCTCAAGAATGGAGCGGAAGCGCCCGGGTGGATCGTAGCTAGGCAAAACTACTACTCTGTTCAGGACTTCAAGTGCAGGTCAGTTTCGTCTGTAACAGGCTGCTAAGAGTTGCTAGCAGTTTAATGCTTAACTAAGTAAACAAAGACAAAACTACAGCTACTATAAACGAAACTAAATTACTATCATCGGTCAAAATGCTCTATGCTAAACAACATCATTATTATCTACTGTAAAGTTACAGTAGTAATTCAACAAACAACACAAACCTTATGAAAATTCAAACCAAAATCTATGGTTACTAGTTAAACCATGGTAACCACAAATGAACCATGGTTTTGCTACACTAACCATAGTCTAACCATGAGAGGTGCAGTAAAACTATGGTTGTAAATTAAAACAGATTGTAATCAATCCGCCAAAAAAAAACAAAACAAAACATGGTCACTATACTTTTACTGTAATAAACTTAATTTTGGTAAGAAAAAAATATGACTCTTGATAAAGCAATAACATGTTCATTTGTCATGATGTTAAAGATATTGTCATGATGTAATAATTATTGTACTAATTTTGACATTTAGGCAATTTAGAGAATATAGTTTTGTTAAATCTTCAGTATTTAAGCCATTTTAAGATAAAACAACACCTGGTCATGATGTGATACTTTAAATTGAACTTAAATAAAATTGCTACTGCAAATAGAATATAATGAGGTGCTTGCTTTGCAACAAGTTAGAGACAGTTCTGCTCATAACAGTAAATGTCTGATGGGAAAAGTGACAGCTACAAGAAAACACACACAAAGTGAGATGCAGAGAGATATCATGGAAAATTAAGAGACTGAAAAGGAAAATGGAAGTGAAGGTGCAGTTCAAGAAAGAGCCTTTTTCTTATTTTGCACGGCCGTAGCCTAAGGTTTTAAACATTTATTTAAATGTGATGGCCATACAAAAAAATAGGGTTGTCCATGGTTTCAGAATTTGTTGTGGGTGTATGGGATGGCCTGGATGAGTGTGAGATTTCCTGGCCTGAAATTTTGTCCCAGTCCGGCCCTGTTCTACATGGTGGTTGTTTAGCCTTTATACATTCATTAGCTAACAAATTTTAAATGGAAGTTATTTTGTATTAATGTGTCAATATGATATGAGGTTCAGTTACCAGCGTGACACTAAAACAGGTAGTAGTAATGGGTACTTTTTACTTAAGTACATGTCTCAGCTCATACTTCTTTACTTTAACTTAATAAAAAGTGTAGTCAGTACTTCTACTTTTACCAGAGTATTTTTAAACATGAGTATCCGTACTTCTACTTGAGTGAAGGATGTGTGTACTTCTGCCATCTCTGCAAGAGGTTGATTTATGACTGTTCATGCACTGAAATCACTGACTGTCACATATTAACATACTGGCAGGTAGTTTCGTACACTGTAAAAAACAAATAGTTGAGAAAACCTTAAAAAGTAAAGCAACCTGATGCAGTAAGACTTTTGAGTTATCTCAACAATTTTTTTTTTTTTTTTTAGATTTTCTCAGTAAAGATACTTTGTTTAGCCAACATAAATTTGTTTGTTCATGCAATGCTGATTGTCTCATTTTGCTAATAGCAAAAGTCTTGTCACAGCAATTGAAACAACAGTTCCTGTCGAGTTAATTTATTTTTTTATGTATCAATTTTTTGTTTATTTATAAATAACAAACAGTGAATTGTTATAGAAACCTTAATAGATAACTTAGTCTAATATGTAGACAATATTGTCTTTGTAAAACATCTTACAAGACTAAGATATCCAGCAAACAGATATAAGTAGTTGAACATACTCTAGGCTGTTGCAATCAACAAATGTTAAAAAGATGAGCTCTTTACATCACTTATTTACAATTTATTCATGCTGCAATGCATGCTGGGAACTCACAAAGCCTTAACATTTCAACAATATGAAATTCTTCGTTCAGACAACTGTGTTTGACTAGTTGGGACAACATTTGGGGCAATTTTGTTGGTCTGACAAGGGTTTTGATGTCGTTTCAAGGAAAGAGCATTTTTTTTTTTTTTTTAGTATTTGAGACTCAAAATGGTTCAAACTGGAAAATGTGCATTTGCATTTTTTACAGTGTAGGTAATGTTAGGTAGTTAGTGACTGATTAGGTTGAAGTGAAGCTGCACAGTAAAGGTCAAGTTCACCGCTGCTTTAATATAAACTTAATAAAATCAGTGAAGTCATTAATTAAAATGGACCTAAATTAAACCCTCTTTCAGCTGCATATATTGTCTTACATTTGCAATTTTAGCTATTGACTAATAATATTTAATTAAATAATTATATAGTTATATAGAGAGAGACTGCACTAAATTATACATATCATATAATTCCTATTGTCTAATATGAATATTTTGAATAATATGAATATTATTACATTTTTTGGGAAGTGTATATTTATTCAGAATTAAGTTAAACATTATTTATTTATTTTACATAGATACAAAACATACATACATACATTATGCTTTTTTAAATATATATCGGAGAATATGATTTTTTTATTTTTATGTATATTAATTTATTCATTATTTAATTACAATATTTATTTTATGTATATTTATTTGTAATAAATATTGAAATATTTATTATAAATTAAAATATTCTTAAGTGTTTATTTAGATAAATTTATTAATTTATAAAATTCTTTACAGATATTTATGCACAATTTAGTTAAAAGTATTATTTATTTAATGTTTTTCTTTTCCACATACAGTATGTAGTATATATAATATACAGATGGCACAATCACTCTATTTAATATATGGATGGTGGATAATACTTTTTGGAAAGAACATTTATTAACATGTTGAACATTTATCATTTATTCATATATTATTGGATTTTATGGATTTTATTTTTTATGAAATTTGGATTTAACATTTTTTAAATACAGAGATAGTATGTTAAAAGCACATTTTAGTTCACATTGATTATGTCAAGAATCATTTTTAGTATATCAAGTACAAAATTAGTGTGCAAAAATAGAGCACTTTAAGTACATTATGAAAGTGCACTTTTTTCCACCTGGATTGATTTTTTTCAAATGTATTTTTTTTTTTTTTTTCATGTGCATTTATCAACCCTTGGTCACCATCCAAAAGAAAATAAATAAATAAAAACTGAACTGACACAATCTGGCCACCGGATGAGAAAAACAGGAGCATTACTGTAGTAATAATTCTCGAACATCACCAGCTTGCCCTTGACCGGGTCACATTATCCTGGAGTCGCTCCTAAGGGATCGCACACGCAATCAGTCTTCTGTAAGACTCTCTGGATGAAAGTGTCCACTAAATACCACATTACCACCGCGTCACAATCAAGTCTAAAGACCACAGAAATCCACATGACATTCACCGTCATGTCTTTCACTGACAGATGAATTTATTTCCAGAGCGTCTGATGTCAAGCTCGCTGCATTTCCCAATCAACTTAATTGAATTGTTAGTGGGCAGAGGAAGGCAGAATTATCGTGCGACTTACGGATTGATCAAAGCGAGCCTCCCTTCGAGCAGGGTCGCGACCTCTCTCCACATGCGCCGCTGACTGACGCCGAGCTGTCTCAGCATGCCTGCTGATGCCAACGACACACAAACACACACACACACACAGTCGCCATTGGCAAGGTTAGCATCCTCCCCTCCCTCATGTCTTTGATTGAAAATAATGAGGATGTCACTTTGCACTGCAGCATGCTAGAGAACCAAGAGTTTCTCCATGCAGACAACTATATTTTTTGAATTAATATACATTTGCCACAGTTACGGACTGCCGGATTTTGTAAAATTTTGAGTTTCAAAAGCTTCCAGTTGTGCTTTATTGGAATGCGTGTATGAGCCAGCTGCATTCACAAGGCCTAAACAATACACCATAAAAAAAAAAAAAAAAAAATTATATATATATATATATATATATATATATATATATATATATATATATATATATTAATGGTGTATTTTATATTATTATATTATATTATATTATTATATATTTATATTTTAAGAGATATAGAATGCTGTTTTTTCACAGAGAGATTTTCTGTCTAAGAACATTAAAGCAAATTGTAAGTTTTGGGTTTACCCCTTTAACTGTCACTGTCCACTCTGTGGGACGCCTAAGTTTACTTCACCATATTACAAATAAATTCTAATCTAATCATGACAAACTCTACTTCGCTGGAAAGGTCTAAGACTCCTAAATTGATATTTTACCATATTTTTGTATGGAAATTATGGAAAAGTAATAGATTAATATATGTCAAGAGTGCAACTTAAAAAATCTACATCATAACATGAGTTCTGACCTTTGTCACAAAAAACTTTCTTCATTTCCTTTTGCCCTATCATGCTTTAGATATCATAAGAAATTATATATCAGTTCAAAACTTAAAATCTCAAAATTCATCCTTTGAAAGGCATTTTAAAATCAGACATTGCATTACCATGGAAAATGTACATCAAAATCATATTACAAAAATGTTTTCATTCATGAATTATAAACATTTAAGTCTGGATAGTGCATTTTTATGTCTGTGTTCAAAAATGGAAGTGACAGTTAAAGGGTTAAATAGCTTTACATTTCCAGATGTGTTTTATTAAAATGCATGCATAAGTGCAGCCAAATCGCATTTACATTCAAGGCTTTGGTGTGTTTTTTTATTTCTCTATTTTTTTTATTTTTTTTTTATTGTCAGCGCTTAATTAATTAAATTTAAAAAATGCACCAAATATATATAGTATATATAATTACTGTATATGAATGCCATTATATTTTTGGAAAGTGTGTATTTATTTATGCAATATTTAGTTAAGTTTAGGTCTGTTTATTTGTATTATGCATATCTGTGTGTGTGGTCCTGGCAAGCCCTACGTTATGGGGACAAAATGTCCCCATAAAGATGGCAAAATCCTTGTCCTTGTGGGGACATTTTTTGATCTCCATGAAGAAACAAGCTTATAAATCATACAGAATGAGTTTTTTTTTTTTTTTTTAAATCTAAAAATGCAGAAAGTTTCCTTTAGGGGTAGGTTTTTGGAGGGGGATAGAAAATACGGTTTGTTCAGTATATAAAACATTACGCCTATTTGTGTGTGTTCATGTGTGTGTGCAATAGATATTTTATAAATATTATATAGTTCCCATAGGCCTCTACGTTGCCAAATATGAATATTATTAGATTTTAAGCAGACAATAGTGAGTTTGCATTTCAGAAGCTTTCAGTTTATTAAAATGCATGCGTGAGTGCAGTCGGGCTGCATTCACATTCAAGGCTTGAGTGTTATCCTTTATATTGTCAGCACTGCCGTAACCTGTCCTTTTCTTAAGCCTATTGTATTTTTATAAACAACCAAGTAGTGCGAAGGAGGCAGAGAGGAGACTCGGTCATACGTCAGGCCGGAAAACGCGACAGCATCATTTATCTTTCTGTTGGAACCTCAGAAGGCTCGCAAAGTTTCACCAGGGACATCTGATACTGTACAGTTCCTCTTTACAAACCTAAAATAATCACACATGACCTTGTTTCAGTCCCTCAGAAATTGGCAGCGATTTAAGATCGCAGAGGTCGAACGGGATTGTATCGCAATGAGATCCAAACCGCAATATGTAGATCTATTTAGAGACTGGAAAAGTAGCTGAATGTAGCTATGCTACAAATGTAGTGCTTTTGGGTGCATTACATGAGGTTTGACATTAACGATGCTGAAAAAGTTGTGCATTTGAGAAGTGCTTTAGTGAAAACAGGTGCTTTAGCTGAGACAGGTGAATCAAAGGTTCAACATTGCACAGGAGAAACATCATTCATTTATTAACTTAAAGAGTGCAGGTTTGTCCTCTGGTGCTTGACTCTTGTGAGAAGCGCATCAGGCTAATACATCAGCTCCATTTTCAGCTAATGTCTATGAGTCGATACTCTCCTCGGAAGACGCCAAGCAGTGAAAAGCGATGGATATTACATGGATGCCCATTTAAAGTACTATTGCTGTTATACAGCAGGTGTTCTGCAGTTTTTCTCTCTCTCTCCTGTCAAGCAGTTTAGCATACTTATGAAAATGATCACAATAACATTCCTTGCGTGGAGTTATGGGATACATCTCGGCAGCTGCAGCAGCCAGATTTCAGTCCATAAACACATCAGCGTCTCTGTGACATAATTTATTTGGACTCATAAATCAAATGCAGTCTATGAACACTGCTTATTATAATCTCTGTACATTTACTACATCTACACTGTATGTATGTACTGTATATGCAGACCATTAGTGTCAAAGCTTCTATTTTGCATGATTTTTTTACTTAACATTTTGCAGATTATATTATTAGCATTAAAACTCAGTGACTCTGATATATTTCTTTTTCATTCCACAACCTTGCCTTTGTTTATAAATGTTTAAATCTCCAAACCTGAAAAAGTGTTCAGATGGAAATGTATTTAAATCAGCTCTTTTAAATAGCATATATATGCTTTTTTGCTGTTTAAGCGAGCTTGAAATGGAAAGATATGTGACAATTAATTATCAGCATCTTTACATCATTAGTTTTATTAATGTCATATGCAAATGAGAAAGGCAGTGATTTGCTTGCTTTCCCCTAGATGTGGGTAAACAGATCATTACACTTCAGCTTTCTGACAAAAACTTTGAAAGAATTCCCACTGTAAGTTAAGAAAACCATGATCAAGTACTGTATCATCAGAGTGAAACTGCTAGTTGACTAGTCAACACTGACATTTGACCACAGCAAAGTGGATTTATGTAAAATGTCCAAAACATGGTTAATTGTGCTAGAAACATGCTAACGATGTACTAATATGCTCGCAACATGATAAAACATATGTTAGTTAGTATCATGCTATGTTAGTAGTCATGCTAAAACATGCTAGCAACATCCCAAAATGTTAGCAATGTGTAAAACATGCTAGTGACATCCTAAAATATGTTAACAAAGCTGTCAAACATGCTAGCAGCATTCTAAGATATGTTAGCAAATGTGTAAAACATGCTAGCAACATACTAAAATATGTTAGCAAATGTGTAAAACATGCTAGCAAGATCCAAATTGGTCAAACATGCTACAGTAGCAGCATTCTAAAATGGTAGCAAATTTGTAAAACATGCTAGCAACATCTCAAAATATGTTAACAAAGCTGTCAAACATGCCAGCAGCATTCTAAGATTTGTTAGCAAATGTGTAAAACATGCTAGCAACATACTAAAATATGTTAACAAAGCTGTCAAACATGCTAGCAGCATTTTAAAATATCTTAGCAAATCTGTAAAACATGTTAACTACATCCTAAAATATGTTAGCAAATGTGTAACATGCTATCAACATGGTAAATCATGCAACATCCCAATATTACCATTATGTTAACTATGCTAGAAATGTGCTAAAACATTCCAGCAAGATGTTAGCAACTTCTACAAATCAAGGAAAAACATTTAACGATTTGCTTATACATGCTAATGATATATAACAACATTTCTAAAACATGCTAACAAAATGTTAAATCATGCAACATAACAATGTTAACAAGACGTTAAAACATGTTAGCAGTGCACTTAAACATGCTGGAATGTGACCAGTATGCTAAAAGCATGCTAGAAGCATCCCAAAATGTGTTAGCAAATGTGTAAAACATGCTAGCAAAATACCAAAATATGCTAACAACATGGTAAATCCATGCAACATCCTCATCCTAATATCACCAACACATTAAAGCATGCTAGCAACTTCTAGAAACATGCTAAACATGCTATTAACAATTACCTATGCTTGACCATGCTAAAAACTTCTAATGTCAACAACAAACAAAAACATGCTAGAAATGTGTTAACAGCTTTAACTACATAGTAGAAAATGTTAAAAGCGTGCTAGTAACACTTGGTAGAACATGAATGCAACTTCCATGAATGCTGTCTATATCTATCTGTTTATCTATCTATCTGTCTGTCTGTCTGTCTCAGAAATTGCATGGCTTTAAAACCTTGAAACATAGGTCTTACTGTAAATTCTAACTTACAGCAACTAAATTGTAAACATTAGACCAGGCTAAGTTAACATGAAAGTCTGTTTACAAACTTTACTATGTTGTTACATTTATGCTTTTTAAGGGAAAGTTAAAAGCATACACACTGGGAATCTCACTTGGGATCACTAGCAAACCCATGAACAGCTCTTATAGATTAAGTATCACTGGAGTGAGACTGCAAGTTGAATGGTCAACATTGACATTTGACCACAGCCGAGTGGATTCACCATGTGAAATCAATAACCTACCCGTAAGACGGCGGGTAATTATGAGTGTGGGTGATTATGACAACTCGGTCCATGTCTCATTAGCCTTTTCTGCCTCTCATATTAGCAACATTTTTTCATGTGCATTTTTATTGCATACATGTCCTTGTGATTTCAAGTCTGTATAGAATTGCTTTTTGCTCCCGTGACCTATCCGCAGTTGACATTTAATCTGTCATTTACTAATTTTGAGGCACTCCTTATAGCTATGTTTACCCACTTTCTTGCACAATGGAGATATTCATTTAACATATCACATCTGTGTTGGGCAAAACATTTCATTACAGTTTTTAAGCTGATAAAAGTGGGTAATTAAAACCAACCTGCACAATTACACAGCTTTGTGTCAAACGTCCCTTTTAAATAAAGCTGCTTTTGTCCCCACTTGTATCCAAGCACATTATTAATTGCCATTATATTCACAATTAACAAGACATAGTAATTACCCCCTCTCCCTTTCCTAATGGCATCCCCATGTTGAATGGATGAGAGTAAGATTAGTATCTCGGAAGGAGAAGACAGCTAAAATAAATAATGGTCATTAGAGGGTGTTCACCAATGTGTCTCGGAAGGCAACTTTCTCGTATCCTGCCTATTAGTCGTGCTCGGATGCGCCGGAGCTTTTTCAGAAAACCACATTTATATTAGAGTTAAAAATAGATATGACGATTATTTGATTAATAGAACCCAAAGCTTGCTGTCTCACAACAGACACTAAGAACGTCTGTATAAGCATGTCACTGACTTAGTTTGTTTTTTGGACAATTTTAGATCAAGAAACTGAAGTTTTCTTGAGTTTTTCCTCTATTTTATCACATTGCCTTGGAATTCTATTCTGATTCTACTGTAAACATTGACTCCCAAAAAAAATTTTAGACCAGTGCAACTCAAGCGTCCTGTAAATATTTAATAAACTGCTGCATTCTTTAAATGCAAGTACGCCATCTACTTCATTTTAAATAATTTTATTGATTTTGTTTTTCATAGCTGACATACACCTAATTTACAATAAAATGCATTAATTTAAACTTATAATAAAATGATAAATGATTTACAGAACCCATCACAAAACTCTTTGTATACTATAACTCTCTATAATGATAACAAATTTGATCATAACATACAATATTACATTTACATATGCAACTATAGCCAGCTATAATTATATCCAATACACTTTTCTCATATTTATTTATTTATTTATTTATTGTAATAGATTCGTTGGATTGATTCAAAACGGTGACTCCTGAGATCGTGAATCTTTTTGAACGAGTCTTTGAAAGCACCGATTCATATGAGTCAATTTTTTGTGACTCGCGAGTCGCGCCGTTAGTTTGTTTTTTACGTGCAGCGATCGCGCCACCGCTGGAAAGTGCTGCAGGAAAACACTGTGATCTGCTCCATGCTTATGGTAAGTGTTTTTGGATATTTTTAAAATATGTAGCATATTTTGAAATGAAATGAACGCATTCTCATGCTTTGCATGGCACATTTCTTCCCACTTTTTGAAAACCGAATTACAGTGACGTAGGGTTTGAAATTTAAAGGGGCCGCATACTGAGCGACAGAGACGCAGCAAAAGCAACTCATTCAGCGTTCAAACTCATGTCTGTTGTCATTTGTAAATATTTTAAAAACTATTGAACATATTATAAACTATTTGTAAATAGAAATGTTAATATATAGTTCTAAGCTATGTCAGCTGATTGAGTACTTTAAAAAGCAGCTTTTAGTAGACTTATTTCTGTGACTTAAAGGTATAGTTCACCCAAAAATTAAAATTCTGACTCACCTCTGAACTGTTTCAAACCTGTAGGAGTTTCTATCCTCTGTGGAACATAAAAGAAGATATTTTGAAAGACGATATAATGATCTCCATTGGAAAATACAATGGAATGGCTACAGTACCATAATTTGTTTGGTTACCAACATTCTTCAAAACATCTTCTACTGTTCCACATATTAACCCTTTAAAGAATCCAGGAGTGTCCAAAAAGGCTATTTTTTAAGTGACTTCAGAGGTACTTTTTTATTTTTATACATTTTTTTTAAATTTAACCAATAGAGTGTTTTCATGACGTGCAATCAAGCAGCCATATTGGTGGCATTGAATGTAACCAATGCCACTGAACTGAATGAAACTTGTATATTTTGCTGATTATTGCTGCTGAAAATGGTCAATTATTGTCTTGTTTTGGGCTGTACTAATTGGTTGGAGCCGGGAAAAACATTTAGAGTGCTATAGACTGCTAGAAGTTATAACAAATCAAGGAGAAGAGTGCAAAAACTGTCTGAGGAACAAAAGGCGTTTGTGGTTGGCCAAACTGAACCAGGATTTTCAGGGCAAGAGTCTTAACAACATTGGTGTTTGTTCTTATAATTTGTTCTTAATTATTACTGCTTACAGCTATCTTTACCACCTTTAAACTTTAGTTTGTCAAAATATTGTGCCCTTTCCTGCTTACTAAGTCCTTTTCTATATGATTTAGCAGTATAATCTGTGCAATCCATGCTGTTGTTTACATCTTTACATCCGGGTAACCGAACAAATCGTGATGTAATTGCAAACCCCCTATTCTTTTTAAAGTGAATTCAGTATAAGAAGCCCTGTATTTTGTTGTGTATTGCGCCACAGCCGATTGCAGCAGCACTGCAGTGTGATTCGGAGTCTGCTCTATCCATAAGTCTTTCGTTTAGGATGCATGCCCACTTTATAAATACCGTATTGATTGCTGTTCATGACAGAGGGCAGTTAGTTTAGAGCGAGGACATACTGCTGAGATAATTGCTGCTTCAGGTTTGATGGATTTTTCAAGTTCATAAACTGTGCAAACAGTATGATCACACTGACACACAGAATATTAATCTTGTGGAGTGAACTTAGCCTGCTTGCATTATATATATATGCCTTTGGTGGAGCTCGAAGTGGGTCCTGAAGTAGGCAGTTTTTAAAGGTAAAGATGCATTCATTAAATATTCCATCAATCCATCCATCTATTTTCCAAAACCACTTGTCCTGTGTAGAGTCATGAGGATGCTGGAGCCGATCCCAGCGTCACGGCCATAGGCAGGGACCATTAAATACTGTGGAGTGTTAAATAATGTAGACTTAGGGGTCGAGATGGAACTTTTTAGTCTTGTTAAAGACTGAAAAAAGTCAAATCCATGTCTCTTTTGAGTCGGAGCGTGGGACTAATTTACTCTGGAGCTGCAGGAAAATGTGGGTAAGTCTTGTGATGATCCTTTGATAGAAGTAAGGTCATGTTAGATCACTTTGAAACTCCAGATACAAAACGCTATAAGGCCTACATTCTGTTTTCTTGTGCGGTGAATGTTGAGATCCTTAGTATTCACGCTTCATTCACTGCAGCGTTGGTATTGTTTAGTCTTGGATTATTGCTGATTGTATTACAGAGACGTGAAGGACAAACTGTGACTAAAAAACTCCAAACGCAATGCAGTTGGTCTGATAGTGAATTCGACCCAGTAGTGAGACCTTGGAATAAATCACTTCTGCAAACATCACACAAGAGTCACTGCACACAGGAGACGTTTTTTTTTTTTTTTTTGCCGACTAAATAAGACCCCGAGATGAAAATAAATTCAGTAAATTAATAGAAAATGAAAACAAGGGAAGAAAGTTATATGCGGTTCCCCTGAGATACTGCTGAATGAAGGAAAGACGAGCAAAACAAATTTTCTCACTATATTAATGGTCTCTTTGTTATTTTAAAATGAAAATTTTTTAGGGTGTGAGAATTTAAGTGAGGATATTTTCTCATTGAATATAGAGCTCATGATTCTAATTAAAAAGTTGTTTAATAATGAATATAATATTAGCTTCTGACAAATAACGCAGCATACCAAAAAAAATACGAAGTATATGAATCAAAATGTGTGTATGCGTATGGAAAACATGTAGATCAAAATTAGTAATTAAAACTTTAGTCTACATCTTTTTACATCCTGGGTTGAATAAATGATTCAGTGAAGACCACCATGGACCATCACTTGTCTTTTTCCTCCAAAAAAAGCTTTTTTGAATGAATCGTTTTAGTGAATGATTCAATGACCCAGAAAGGCTTTTCTCAGAAGGAATCATTTTTGAACAAATCTGTCTCTAATCAAAGTGGCCTTGTTTTTTTCAGAATCGTTTGTGAATGAAAGGAATCGTTTCACTGAATGATTCAATGACAGCTACTGGCATAACGATGTGATTCATCTTTACAATGGCATGCATTGTATAAAGCTCCTAGAAATGCAAGTAATTTTCACAACTCGAAACATTTAAAAACTGCTTTATGTAATTTTTGTCTACTGAAATTAGATATAAATGGATATAAATAGTCGTTACCTATCATTCACAAGCTGTACCCACAATAGAGAGCTGCTTTGTGGTTAACAAAGGATTGAAGACATTAGCATGTTTTGTTTTCCACAGTGGATTAGGTAAATATCTACCTCATCCAGAGCTCCTTTTGTTTTCTGTCTTATAAAATATCCCATTACTATTTCAGTGTGAGAAACTGCTACAAAAGATCTAATGCGTGAGTGAACTGTCCGAATGAATCAAACTGAATCGCGAACAGTTTTAGAACTTTTGCAAACACATTTGCCAGTTTGGAACGAAAAAGTGATTAATTTGCAAATCTCGCGTCCCTAGTTCTGATCCTAAATAGCTGATTGAAAGCGGACAGAACATAAAAACTGAAATATTATCATAAAAATGATTTTCATATTGGTATACGGTAATCTTCACTGGCATATAGGGATTTATAATAAAATATTTTTGGTGAATGTTTTTAGTTTATATTATTTTTTATTGAAGTTAGTAAAATAAATGTATTTTAATTATTTTTTTTATTTTTAATTACATTTTTATTTTATTTTTTATTTACTTATTTTATTATGACAAGAAAAATGTATGTATTTAATTATTTATTTATTTATTTATTTATTTATTTATTTATTTATTTATTTTGCTTTTACTTTATTTGCGTGTATGCGTGAAGAGTATATTGTTTTAGGGTATGTTTAATCATGCACAGCATGGGTTAGGATTAGGTTAGGGTTAGAGTTAGGGTTTTGATTGTTGTCAGCATCCTCCTAAATCAAAATTGAAAAGTATGGCATTAAAAACCAGTTTACTTCATAAACAATTTACATGCATTTTTGTTAGGCCAGTACTATAGTATTTCTAACGCTATAGGCCAATACTATTGTATAACTATCAGTTTACTCGATTACACTCTCAGTTGCCTGTTTTATTCAGAGCAATTTTTCAAAAACCATCCAAAGAGTAACATGCACTCATTATATGAAATCGAATTCAGATATTCCCCCTCCTCACCTTATATACCCTTCCTGCAGTGGCAATTTAGTTGTGCTGATGATGGGGTGGACAGCAAGCGTGTACTTGGATAGTCATTTTCTTTCTTGTTTACGAACTGCCAGCACTTATGCATCCCTCTCTCTCCCCTTATCTTTCATTTTACACTTGACCAAGCATCTGAAATGAACCTTGAGGAAGCAAACACCGGCACTGGCGATTATAATTTTTCAATCATTTGGAGAGCTGGTGTATTAGTGGAAATAGGTATCTCAGTGACTTGTTGTCGCTGTGATAAGAGGCCAGCATGGCTCTCATTAGCTACACGCAGGATTAAGGGGCTAGAAGAGGTTATTTTGACCAGCGACTGAATGCATTGTAATGAGACTCCAATGTAGGAACATAAACACACTTGGACATGCACTTTAATCAGAAAGGAGGAGTCCTTTCCTCCACTCTTTCGCTCTAGACGGAAGGAGGGATTTGCAAGTTTTGAATGTGCTGATGACATTTAATCTGTGTGGAGGATGAACTCTCATATTTCAAGTTGTGACTGACACGGCCCATCGCATGCCAGGAATATGGATAAAGCGCACCGAGAGAAATATGGATAAAGAGACGCGACATCAAAACAAAGGACGGAATACAAATTTTACCGTTGCCAAAAAACATTGCGGGCAAGGGCTCCCAAAATGTAATATGACTCAAAATGCAAACTAAAATGGAAAGTAATATTGTATTTTGCAAATTATGAATGTTATTATTATTCTTTACTATTATTATTATATTAATAATATTACTATTAATAACAATAATAATAAACATCAAATAACAACAACAATAATAATAATCATTTATTTTATTACATCTTAGTAATTTTAGTCAATGTTGTATTTTTTATTTTATTTTAGCATGATAGAAATGTATATTTTTTCTTATTGTATCAAGTGAAAAGACATCATTTGAATGAAAAAATGCTTTAGTTCATATAAAGTTTATAAGTTTATAGTCTTTTCATGTGAAATCAATATAATTTATTTTATTTATTTATTTATTTATTGTCCAAATGCATTTTTCTGTGTAAATATAAACAAAAGATTTTAATAATAAAACAAAGGAGAAACACATTTAAACAAACTAACCAGGCCATTTAAGTAAGTATTATACATACAAATAAATTAATAACAACAACAATGACAACAATAATAATAATAATACAAAGTAAATATAAATATAAAAAAATATTAATAAATAACAATAATTATTAAAAATAATGATGATAAATATTAATTAACTAATAATAATTGATTACATTTGAGTAATTTTAGTCAATGTTGTATTTTTATTTTATTATTATGATATGTTTTATTATTATGATATATTTTTAAATAAAAAAATTGTAGTTTTTATGTCTTTTAAGTGAAAATAAATAATTTGAGTGAAAAAAATACATGATTTGAGAAATGATTCTGTAGCACAAACATCTGGCGTTTGAATCGAATAAATATAAAATTTGTCTAGTGTCATGAATGATAAAATCTGTTTATCCAGTGACACAGGATTAAACATGAGCCTTTTTACAAATATTAATTATTAACACAAACTGCATGAGTGAGTAAATCAATGCACAGAAAGCCATCATAACAATTGTACTGTATTTGACTGAAAAGTAGAATAACAATCACAGATGTGAGTTCATTTTGCTGTTGATGATATAAGTATGTCTGAATGCCGTATGTGCATGCATATAACATTAGTATTGAATGCTTTGATATTATATGCATTAAAAAGATAAGTTACACAAAATAAACGCATGGTATACTGCTTCAAAAACATGCAATATGCATTGCACATAGAATTGCAATAAGAAAAAACATACTTGTTATAATGACATATTATATTGTTGCTTTTTGCAGTACCGAGTATTTCGTATTTTGCTGCAAATCCGGATTTTCCTGAGCTGAATGTAAATCTGGGAAGGAATTCTTTCTTTGACTGGGTTTGAGTCAAAGGTTCAGTCTGGCAGGGGTGGCGTTTGACACTGAGGTGAATGTTTTTGAAGACCTGCGACGAGCTTTTATTGTGATTGAAGATTTGTTGCAGGCCAGAAATACCTGCTGACTGATAGGAGAATATGAAATGTTTCTCTCTTCGACTCTACCTCTCAACCCTCCATCTTCTTCTCTCTCGTGCAGACAGATAGTTAATCCACATTGTGGGGCCGCATCCGGACGGGCCCTGGGGCCGTATTTCAGAGGACAGATCCATCATGTGTGATGTGGCTGATGTTCCCATAACTCCAGTCTCACTGGGGTAATGTTTGCTGGCATAATTCAGCGCTCTATAAATACAAGAGCTTGAAGGAAATACGGTGCTTTTATTAAAACTGTAAATCGAAAGTCTTTCCTACAAAAACCAGGAAAAAAAAAAAAAAAGAATCACTGGCTTTCTCTGAAACCGAGGTTTGCGTTGTTATATTGCTCATGCCATCTGAAATTGACAGAAAAAATGCCGTCGAAACAACAGTAGGAAGCAAACTTATTGAAATGGGTCAAAATGTCACTTTTTTAAAAATATTTGATTAATTTGCAACCAGGCTTTTTAAGGTAAGTATAATACATATTTATAATAATAATAATTAATTGATTGTATTTTAGTGATTTATTTTATTATTATTATTATTATTAATGATTACTCTTAATGTCTCAAGTATTCAACAAGTATTGATTATATTTATTATATTATATTATAATCATACATATATATATATATTTTTTGCTTCTCAAATGTATATTGTTTCAAGAATGTTTAAATTTTACTGAAAAACAAAACTACTTTATTTAATACCTTATTTCATGCAGCAAAGTAGAAATTTTAACAACATATGCAGTAATTACTAATGTATTTTATATCATATAATAAAACATGAAAAAAACAAAACAAAACAGAAGAAACCAGATGAAACCAGAAGTGCTAAAATGCAACTGGTTTCCAGGTTTTGGCCAAAAAAATATGTCATCATACAGCATTCTGTGTGTTTCAGGTTCACGTCCAGATATCTTCTTTCCTAAACATAAAGGTAAAAGGGCAGTAAAATTAGTGTCTCGATCACAGTAATTTTCTTTGTACTTCAGTCTTTGTTTATGGTTGAACGCTCACTCATTAAAAGATGCAGACAGTATTTATCTCAGTAAAGTCACTCAGTAAACACTGTAGGCTGCTGCCGCCCACATTTATAATTGCTATATGAATATGCAGTAATTAAATAGCCTGTGCTGCTCAATGCTATCTATTAACACGTGCTGTTTGATAACGACGGCCTTAGATAACGGCGCAAGACACAAGACATTTGACCTCATCTGACTGACCAAAGCGTCACGCAGGAATTTCAAAGGTTGTGTGTGAAGATATCAGGTGCTTCTTTTAATTAACATAAAAATATGTAAGTAAACAAAGAGTGTGACTAGGTAAACTGTGCAGAACATTAGCATAGTGATTAATTAAGCACAGAAAGGATGTGTCAGCAAACGAGTGTGACTTATTCTGAAAATCTCACAATATTATCAGCTAATTAATCAGAACCGAGTCTGAAGTGTGACACAGCGGTCAATCCTTTTATATTGCTTTTCCTTTTGAGGCTTTGCTTTCTTCTGTTAAAGCTGGTGGACTAATCTGCTCTTTGCACACACACAAACAAAGCCCAAAAAATTATATATTTTTCTTATTCATTTTTTTTTTTTTTATAAAATAAAATAAGATAAAATAAAATAAAATAAAGCATGCATTCATTTTATTAAGCAAAAATAATGAAATTATTTTTTTATGAAATATACTCATTTCAGTTATTAAAATGTTGTGATTTACAATTACAGTTTTTACTTTTCTGAAATTTTAAAAAGTATTTTTGTCTTGTTTTTCACTAAAATAGTTTTCTACAGGTGACTGTATTTTTATCAGGTGACTGTATTTAGGCTTCACAATTCATAATTTGTGACCCTAGACCACAAACCCAGTCATAAGGGTCAATTAAAAAAAAAAAAAAATATTAATAATAATAACAATAATAAAAATTAAAAGCTGAATAAATAAGCTTTCCATTGATGCATGGTTTTTTAGGATAGGACAATATTTGTCCAAGATACAATCTAGAATCTAAGGGTGCAAAAATAAATATATACATAAATAATAATAATAATAATAATAATAATAAATAAAAAATAATAATATTGAAAAAATGGACTTTAAAGTTGTCCAAATGAAGTTCTTAGCAATGCATATTACTAATAAAAAATTAAGTTTTGATAAATTACGGTAGGAAATTTACAAAATATCTTCATGGAACATAATCTTTAATTAATAGCCTAATGATTTTTGGCATAAAAAAACATTTATAATTTTGACCCATACAATGTATTTTTTGGGTATTGCTACAAATATACCCGCGCTGGTTTTGTGTTCCAGGTTCACATTTGTGAACATTATAATGATGAACCAAACGTAAGAATCATAAACTTTTATTGGTCACAGAGCTTATTTTCTGCAATACACCAAAAGCCGAAAGAAAAAATCCTATTGTGTTTTTGTCAAGAAAACCAGATTGATGCAAACTTCTGAGTTGGCCAACAAAAATGCGTCCTTGGATGGTGCAATTACAGGATCTTCCAGCAGGGGCTCTCTAACAAATCTGGATCCTTTTTGTGATGTTGTGATGTTTTTTGTTTTTTTTTTTTAAACAGGAAGTTAGGATGACACATTAAAGGGCTTTTAGTGTATGTTAAAGTCTAGAAAAATCATTCAATATGAAGCAATGGTAAATGGATGTCCAAAAAGGTCATTCTGTCCACTTTTAGGACTGATGTTAGCTTCAATGCTAACAAACATGGACTAAAATCCACAAAACTCCATTTTGGATTCTTTTGGATCTTTAAACTCTAACATCTGATACACGAAACAGAGGTGAGTGGCATTTTACCAAATAACAAACTCAGTTTCTTGTGTGCTAATGCTGACTTGATGTCTATGTAGCTTTATTAATTGCTTTCTGATTAGTTGCATGATGTTAGATTTAATTAACGCTCATCCGTCAGTGCATTTCGCACAAGTCTTTGACGTGTCTACCAATGCCACATCACTTTGCATTGCTGACAAAGTGAAATATGAACTTGAGAAGTGGCAGAAGTAATTATGAGATGCGAGTTCAATGTCTATGAACGCATGCGAATACGGTTTGCGCGAGTGTCAAGCGTACTGAGCCTTTCGCTGAGAGAGTAGCTCAGCTTCTGCTCAGAATCAAATATTAATTTGGGCCGCGGGCGATTTAAAATTGGGCAAAGACTGTTATTTTCATAATTTTGGTTGCTGTTGCATTGCATTTTCCTCAAATGTCCAAACATATGTCATGTGCAATCTCCAAAACAACCATTTAAGTCCACGGGGGGGGGGGGGGGGGGGGGGGGGGCTATCGCTTGTGAACGCTGCCGAACCCTGGCGAGGCCTCGTGCGCCGACGAGCCGAACCCCGTGGGCTTTTCCTTCAACACTGACCAGATCCTCATCATTTTCTAAATGTATGTCTGAACCAGCATGCAGTGCCGCAAATGCCAAGGGCAGGCGGATGTCATGAAGCGTTAGATTATCCAGGCAAACACATCCTAATTGGAGAAAAGCTTGAAGTTCTCATTCTCTGGCTTATTATGGATCAGGGCGCAGTGTTGTATCTCGTGCCCTCAGCGGTGCCACGAGCAAATGAGACATTCTCTCATTAGCAGGATAAATGCAACAGTATGTTTCCCGTCTTTGTCTTGAATGGGGAAGCAAAAAGGCTCGTATTTGCATTTCTCGCACTCCACGAGAACAAACATGCCAAGCTCATACACAGTTCCAGTGCCAAGTGTGGTTACATCAAGCATGGCACAAATATGACACTCTTTTCCTATGATGTAGCGTGATGACAGCAAAGTAAGTCAGTTTGTTTTTTGAAGCCCAAGGGTGCAAATTGGGGAACACTTTTTAATCTTGTTCAGAAAGTATCAAGAGAACTTTCTGTGGTTAGAAAGTGTGTTTTCTGCAATGGTAGGCACAATTTTGGAGAACAGCAAAGATGTTGATGTTGTCCTACTTTATATAATATGTGACCCTGGACCACAAAACTAGTCATAAGTAGCACGGGTATATTTGTAGCAATAGCCAACAATACATTGTATGGGTCAAAATGATCGTTTTTGTTTTGTTTTTTGTTTTGTTTTGTTTTGTTTTTTTTTTTTTTTTTTTAATTTTTATTCATTTATATTTTTTTTTTATTTAATGTCAAAAATAATTAGGATATTAAGTAAAGATCATGTTCCATGAAGATATTTTGTAAATGTCCTGCCATAAATATATCAAAACTTAATTTCTGATTAGCATTATGCATTGCTAAGAACTTCATTTGGACAACTTTAAAGGTGATTTTCTCAATATTAGATTTTTTTTTTTTTTTTTTTTTTTTTTTTACAAACTCACATTCCAGATATTCATATAGATGTACTGTATCTCAACCATATATTATCCTATTCTAAAATCAATGGAAAGCTTATTTATTCAGCTTTCAGATGATGTGTACATGTCAGTTTATTTTTATTTATTTATTTCTTTATTTTTGGTCCAGGGTCACACATTTCTCTTTTTATATACATATATAAAATATTGTTTGTTTGTTTTTTTTTGTCTTATGGTCATAAAGGCTGCATTTATTTGATTGAAAATACCATCAGATAGTAATTTTGTGAAACAAATAACATGATTATAATATATATATAGAGAGAGAGAGAGACAGAGAGAGAGAGAGTTTATTTGCAAAAAACAGAACTTTATTTCTAAAAATCACGTTTTTATTGTGTTTTATTGTGTTAGTTTTTTATTTATTTATTTATTTATTTATTTACTTCATCAAAATAACCCAACTGCAGTTTGATTGAGATTAATTTGAATGTACAATGAAAAAACATGATTTTCGCAAATGGTTAAAAACAGAGTTATCTATTTTTGCAAATGAACTCTTTATATATAAATCAGTTTATTGCAGTATTTCGAATATACGTATTGTCTTCTTTCTTCTTCTCTCTCTCTGTCTCTTTACATTTCAGACACACTGAAAAGCAAAGTGTTAATGTTAGAACAGGTTCAGTAATTTTAATAGGAGCAATGTAGTTTGGTGCTTTTTTCTTCAGTGTATTTGTCTGGTTTAAAAGTAAAACTATAACCACCCTTGAAATACAATTTTCTCATAATGAGTTGCTTATTTTATCTTCACACATATTGAATTTAGGGTTAGGGTTAGGTGAAGTTATTTTTTCTTACTCTACTGGCACATTTTTTCTTGTTTTTTCTTGTTAAACAGAAATCAGTTTGTGCCTAAAACAAGAAAAAATATTTTCTTGATGAGTGATTTATCAAAACTTGAGAAAAAAATACAACAATACTGTTGTTTTCACTCTAATAACGTTTAACCCCATCGAAGCGTGAGATCTGGAGACTTTCTCCATAGTCGGTGTTAGCAAGCGTCTGCTTCAGTGTAGGAGGTGGCGTTTAGGTCGCAGCATTGAGTGTTTGCGGCTCTGACAGGAGTAATTAGCACATCAGCGCTGCAGGGTTAACTTTGAGTGCAGGAACACCAGCGCTGCCACCGGCACCGATCCTCTAGAGACACGCGCAATGAGAGACAGCAGTGAGCCAGAGCGAATGGAGGCCGATTGGGTTGGATCTGTTTTCATGTATAATGGACTCTGTGCGTGTTGACTGCCTGTATATTTCCACTAAAGTCTTGTACTGGCAGGCACTTTCTGTCAGCTTTCTAATAACTGTTGATCACAAGTAATTATATTGAGTGCAAAATGCGGTTTCCAGAAGAAAAAAATCTCATTCATTTTCTCCATAGAGGAATTGATTTTTTACAATAACTCATAAACTTTTAAAGACGGACCTACTGGGAGCTCTGAGGTTGTTAATCGATGGTACATGCTTTTGTTGAAGCCATCAGTTCTCATTATTTAAACTTATTTTAAAAACAATAAATTTTAACAGCAGAATCCCTTGTTAAAAACTACATTACCCAAGAAAATTCCACCAATCAGAGTCACAATGAGCACTTAGCTCCGCCCGCCAAAATGCTTACAAAACACTGTATTGATTAGTATATAGTATATATAGTATATATTAGTATATATATTAGATTTGTACGTCATCTGAAAGCTTTGCATTGATGTATGGTTTGTTAGGATAGTATTTGGTTGAGATACAACTATTTACTGGAATCTGAGGATGCAAAAGAAAAAAAAAAAAAAAAAAAAATCTAAATATTGAGAAAATTGCTTTTAAAGTTGTCCAACTGAAGTAATGCATATTACTAAACAAAAATTAAGTTTTGATACATTTATAGTAGGAAATTTGCAAAATACCTTCATGGAACATTTTACTTAATATCCTAATGATTTTTGGCATAAAATAAAAATCGATAATTTTGACCCATACAATGTCTTTTTGGCTATTGCTATAAATATACCCGTGCTACTTAAGACTGGTTTTGTGGTCCAGGGTCACATATAAACTTAAAGTTTATTGGTTTATTGTTTCTCTATACAAAAAAACAACTTTAAATTGATAGTTTTATATTTGTACATTATTTTTTAATTTAAATACGTCATTCACAATGCTTCATTGGATTGCAGCTCTTTCCCTCATTAAAGCTGTCAGGGACACAATCTCGTACCTTTGTCTATTTGTCCGATTTTAAAAAAAAAAAAAATTTGTTTCAAATCATAGTTTGTAATGTTGTGATTCTCCTTGTTGCTGGTTGGTTTGGCTCATGGCTTATAGTGTATTAACAAAGACATTTTTAAAGATTTGTATGGGAAAAATGAATGGAAAAAATACTACCCAAACCAGCACTCCTGAAAAAGGGGCGGGCACTGTTAATATATTATTAATGTTTAGTATATAATATCAATTATTAACTATAATATGCTGTTAAAAAAGGTGCAAACAAATCAAAATACTGAGAAAATCGCCCTTAAAGTTGTCCAAATGAAGTTCTTAGCAATGCATATTAAATAATAAAAAATATCTTCATGGAACATGATCTTAACTTAATATCCTAATGATTTTTGGCATAAAAGAAAAATCTATAATTTTGACCCATACAATGTATTGTTGGCTACTTAAGACTGGTTTTGTGGTCCAGGGTCACAAATGCCAATAGAGAGCCTGTATTTTTAAAAGTTTTTTGTTGTTGTTGTTGTTGTAATGAGTTCCAGAAGCTTGAAATACTTTTAGCATGAAGGGTGGATTGAATCAATAGGCCTGTTGCTTTGTCCTGTTGTGTGACAGGTCCTTAAGATGTAATTTTGTGCTTAATTAACAAGGAAAAGCTTTTTTCTTTATTGACGGCACTCTGTTTGTTCAGATGCAACATGCATCCTAACTCAATTAATTTTAGCAAGCATAATTTTAATTGCATGTCTTTAAATGTATTATAGCTGATGTTTTACCAGTGCATGAATCTTTTTGAAAGGTCTTAAAAATGTCTCAAAAAGCTTGAAATTTACATCTTGAAATAAATTCCGGTTTTCCTCTGGTTTTGAGCACATTATGCTGGGTTTAATAAAGGTACGGTCTTTATGATATGACTTCAGTGCAGTATAATTTGTTATACAGTAGTGCAAACAACATGTAATTTGCTGAAGTACATAAAGATACTATGATCTGCCTGTTTTAGCTGCTCTGTAGTACGAGTGTAAGTGGGCAAGCTCTCTGTTCAGAGTGGCTGTTCTCCAGATGGAGGAGAGGGGTTTGGATTGGAGGCCGAGTTGCGTGGGATGTGAGAAATGAGACGCTTCTGTACATGTTGCTTGTTGATATCCCAGCAGCTTTAACTGAGTCACGATGCTGATGCGATTACATGTTTTCTTACTCACTTTACGCAATTAAACACAACATCAGTTGACCAAAGTAGAAAAAAAAAAGACCCTGGACCACAAAACCAGTTGTGAGTAGCGCGGGTATATTTGTAGCAATAGCCAACAATACATTTTAAGGTTCAAAATGATCGATTTTTATTTTATGCCATTGGGATATTAATGTTCCTTGAAGATACTTTGTAAGTTTCCTAGTGTAAATATATCAAAACTTAATAAGAAGAACTGTGGCAACAACCCCAAGATGCTTCAAGAAACCTACATGCAAAGCTACCTGAAAACTCATGCACAGATGTACCTAGGGCAAAAGCTGTTTTAAATGCAAATATGGTTTACCAAATGTTGATTTAATTTAGTAAATAGAAGTTAATTGATAAATAAAATCTATTTATGGCATTATTTTTGACAGCATCCTCATTTTACAGCATTTTTACACAAGTGCCTAAAACTTTTAACAGTACTTTGCAGGTTTCTTCAAGCATCTTGGAGATGTTGCCACAGTTCTTCTGGATTTAGTCTGTCTCAGTTTGTTCTGTTTCTTCATGTCATTCCAGAGACAGATTGGATAATGGTGAGATCAGATCTCTGCGTGGAGCACTGGCTGTTGTCAGACTCCTTGTGCAAACAAAAATCTGACTGAATTATTATTACAGTTAAAGGCAAAATGAATGTTTAGAAATGTAAACTGATATTTCCTACTGACACACTACACCAAAAGATAGAAATAACTGACTCAAAGCCATTTTTTTTGTTGGTGAAAATACTAGTGGCCTAAGACTCTTGCACAGTACTGTATAAAGACAATTTTAAAAGGTTATATACAGTTAAAAGCCATAGATAACTAATTTGTTTTTAACTAAGTTAGATATAGGAAAGGAACAGGAAAGGATGTGACTTTCTTTCTTTCTTTCTTTCTTTCTTTCTTTCTTTCTTTCTTTCTTTCTTGCATTCATTCATCCATGCATTCATTCATTCATTCATTCATGCATGTATGTTGAAACATTAAACATGACAAAAATAAATTGGTCATTGTGCAGTTAGGCAAATAAAATATAAAGCCAATTTTAAGAAGATTATATGCAGATAAAACCTATATATTAACTAAGTTAGATATAGTGAAATGGATATAGTATTCCTTCAAATAATTAATTTCTTTCTTTCTTTCATGCATTAATAAATTCATGTTTTGAAACATTAAACTTGATAAACATTAACATTTTAGTCAAATTATTTAGCACTATATATTGTACGATTTAGCACAATTTGAATGAGCAAAACTGAGCATTTCTAAACTTTTTTTTTTTTTTTTTTTTGGAAAATTTTCACTACTGTTCAAATATGTGTAAGTCTCTACTGCTCACCAAGGTTGTGTTTATTTGACCAAAAGTACAGAAATAATTACAATTTAAAATAATTGTTTTCTATATGAATAAATTGTAAAATGCAATTTATTCCTATGATCAAAGCTGAATTTTCAGCATCATTACTCCAGTCTTCAGTGTCACATGATCCTTTAGAAATTAAATTATGTCAGCAGTATTTGTTCTCCCATTTAATAATTTGAATAATCATTATTATTATTATTATTATTATTATTTTCATATTTTAAATGATTGATAGTCCATTTCTGGTTTGATTGCATAATTTGCAAAGCTTTCTGGTATGATTTCATTACCACGATCAAAATACAGAATCTTGTTTTCATTTATGTTTTAACCAATAAAGTCAACTTCTAACCTTCTAGTTTCCAAAATAAAGTCCCTGCTGTTGCATGAAGGCAGAAGTTTGTCCTGAAAGTCACTGATGTCCAGCAATGGCCCGGGTAAGGAGGCAGTTCCTCTGAGCTCATTTAGCCACGGGTTTGTCTGGATCAAAAGCTATTACTACTGCCAAGCCTTACTGAGCGTTACTGCTAAAGCGAAGTGACAACAATGTCCCAGGGGAAGGGTGACCGTGGAGGGCAAAGAGAGGAGGGCAGGGTTATCCAGCCAATGAGAGCGCAAAAAGACTCTCATTTTCCGGGCTCTCTCCCTTAGTGCAATATAGCCAGAGACGGATAATTGCTAAATTTAACTGCTTCCCTTATTGCGCGCCGGAGAGCCGCTTCTCCCGGCAGTATTGAGGAGATGGTAGACAGGGGTAAATGAGAAATCTGTTCAGCTTATTAACTTTAAACCCTAAACTTTTACACAGCACTTATACAGAAACGCTCTTGTAAGCTGAACTGAGAAGAGAAGCAAAAAGATCATTATTCTTTTAGGATATTGAGTGTTTCTACAAAACTGCTTTCTAGGAAAATGTCTGCATCAGTAGATGTATGGACGTCTTAAATTTTCTGTGCTTGTTGTTTGGTCAAAAGTTAGAGTGTTGAGTAATAATTGTATGAAAGCACTCTAACTGATATTATGATTAAACATTTTAGCATCATTTTTTATTATTATAGTGTAGCGATTAAAGTGCACAATCTAATTAAAAATATATATCTATATAGGGAGTGAGAGAGAGAGATTTTTATAATATAATTTATATATACTTTTTGATTAATAAATTATATTATATAAATATAAATTATATATGTCATTTGTTTAATTTAAATTAAATAATAAGAATAATAAAATCAATAAAATGAATTAAAATAAAATAATGTTTAACTCAGAAATTGCTTGTAAATTTCACAATTAATTACAAAGAAATGGCTAGTAACACATTGAATTAAACGTTACATTTTTAAGTAGACTCAAACACTATTTTCTTGTAAAAATAATAATTACTAAATAATTAAAAAGTTATCTGTTTCTGTCTTAACCAACTTAAAAAAAAATAAAAATAAAAAATGTACAGTGTAATTCTGGACTCATTTTGTTGTAGTTTGTCTCTCCAGTGACTTTAAAGCACCATGAAAAGGAAATAATCAACATTTTAAGGGTGACAATCCATTCTTCAAAGCATGTCGTGTGTACGTCTAGCCTTTTTCCAATAACTAGTCTACACCATATATTTTGATTTGACATTTGTCGAACTACACGTCGTCTCGGCGCATTGAAAGCGCCGACCAATCGCTGCTCTTGTAGGCTGGCTGACACCACAACTCCATCCCAAATGGAGGCAATGTCACAAACACAAGGCCAAACTACAATCTAAAGGTCAGAAGTGTTGAGGGGCTGCAGAGCTGGTGTTCTCTGACCTCACAGTCTGCAGATCAACAGAGTTTTAATGAGGTTTTGCTGAAGGCTTCACTGGCTTGAGGAAAACATGACTGCGCTTCACAGCCAAGAGCCATGCACAGCCAAGTCGAAGTGCATGAGCAAAACAATACCTGGTTGCTATGGCTGGTTGTCAGGGTATGTAGTTGCAAATGTTGCTATGCAGGTGCTTTGTTGTTTTGTTAAGTTTATTACAAGTTCTTGAAATGGCTTGGTTCCTCCTTGAGTGCAAGTCTGTGGGAATTTTTATATTTTTATCTAGTATTTAAATATTTAATTGAATTTTATTTTACTTTTTGTACTTTTTATCTATTTATTTATTTATTTTGATTGATTTTTTTTATTTTGATTTGATTTTTTTTTTTTTTTTTTTTGCAGAAAAAATATCATTCAGTCTAACAATAGTTTATATACCCAAAAATCTTGTAAAACAATGCCTAGTTGCTATGGCTGGTTGTCAAGGTATTGCTACATAGTTGCAAATGTTGCTATGCAGTTGCTTTGTTGTTTTTTTTTTTTTTTAAGTTAATTACCAGTTTTTGGATGTCTAGAAATGGCTTGGTTCCTCCTTGAATTTTTACATTTTTATTTTGTATTTAAATTTTTAATTTAAATTGTTTTATTTTATTTTACTTTTTTGCATGAGTCAAAAATGAATGGAGGTTTTCAAGCACCCTTTTAATTAATAAATTAATTCATTTATTTTAATTTGATAGAATGTGTCCGATTTAAATTTTTTATTTTATTTTTTTTTTCTCTCCATGATTATGATTTACAGAAAAAATGTCATCGAGTCTTACAGTAGTTTCTATACCAAAAAAATCTTGTCAGGCATATTTGTATCGAGAATCAGTAGATAACATTAAAAACTCTAAAATACTAATTAATTGTCAATTTAAATCTTTGCCACTATCCTTCAAACCAGGTTTTACCCATTTGTCAGCAAGAAGTTTTAATCATTTAAAGTCAAATTTAGTATGATCATGTATTCTTTATATATTTTAATAAGTACAGCTCAGAATAAGTATTGCATCACTTTTACATAAATACATCTCTTATGCTGAATAAGGATGGAACATTGTTTCACCCATATTTTCATTTTAATCTCCCTAAAGTTTTTTGAATCATTAAAACAGATACTTCACTTGCATTTAATACACTTTCTATGTATATAAAATAAACTTTTGTAAATTGAATTCTTATCTCATCTTTGACCCTGCTTACAAAAATCATATAATATCTACTCAATAAGCCGCATAGTGTTTTTGTTAAACATTGCTGCTGCTTTTTTTTTTTTTTTTTCAGTTTAATATCTCTTGAATTATATTGGTGAGAAAGTATCTTTCTGGCTACTGTATATGACAGAT
>CM070012.1:34001772-34091772 GCA_036247105.1 Cirrhinus mrigala | reverse complement strand
GCATTCTCTCAGCTCTTCTTCATCTCTGTAACTCCACATTTACATATTCATCAGCTTGGGTAATTCTCTCATTTCATATTTGAATTTTTGAGGCCAAAGAAAGGTTTTAGGGTGAATGTCTAGATTTTTAGGTTTGTTTCAGGGTGGATAGAACAGAAGGTCTTATAAAATCCCTAAGAAATGCAAAAAGTGAATAAATACCTGTTTGAGTGGAAAAAAATTATACTATCTATCTATCTATCTATCTATCTATCTATCTATCTATCTATCTACCTATCTATCTATCTATCTGTTTATTTTGGGGCAGAAGCTTTCCCTTAAGTGGAAATCTATTTTGCTATATTGTCAAAGTATTTGTATATGATGACAAATTGAATCAATTTTATTTATTTATTTACTTACTTACTTATCTATCTACCTACCAGAAAAAAAAAAAAAAAAAAAAAAAAAAATACCTTAAGTGGAAATATTTTGCTGTATTGTCATAGTATTTGTATATGGTGACAATTTGAATCAATGTGTGTATTATCTTATTTAAAAAAAAATAATAATAATAATAATATATATATATATATTATTATATAATAATAAATTATATATATATATATATATATATATATATATATATATATATTTTTTTTTTTTTTTTTTTTTTTGCTACATTTTCTCAGTATTTGTATATGGTGGCAAATTGAATAATAGTTTATATATGTATGTATGTATATATATATATATATATATATATATATATATATATATATATATATATATATATAGTTCTTAATATAGTTTAAATTAATAGGTCTTTATTGTCTTAATGCTTTAAAGTACAAGTCTTTGTGCTTATACAAATTTTTATTTTTGTCAAAAAAAATGGCAGATCGTTTCGCTAGATAAGACCCTTCTTCCTCGGCTGGGATCGTTTAGAGCCCTTTGAAGCCGCATTTAAACTACATTTTGGAAGTTCAAAATCGGGGCACCAATGAAGTCCATTATATGGAGAAAAATCCTGAAATGTTTTTCTCAAAAAACATAATTTCTTTACGACTGAAAACAAAAAGACATGAACAACTTGGATGACAAGGGGGTGAGTAAATTATTTGTGAATTGTTGTTCTGGAAGTGAAGTTCTCCTTTAACATAGAGTAGTTTTAGAGCTTGTCCTTGTCCACATAGAGATAGATAACACTGATATAATTGATCCTTCAGATATATATATGGAGTTTACCTGCAAAAACAGAATTTTTTTTTTTTTTTTTTTTTTTTAATTTTTCAAAAATCTTTTTTTTTATTATCTTAGCATGGTTTTATTGTTTTATTGTGTTAGTCAGCTATATTTTTTTTAGTTTTTATCTACAACAACAACAACAACAACAACAACAGCAAAAAAACAAACAACAACTGCAGTTTGATTGAGATTAAATGGAATGCACAACATTTTTACAAACGGAGTTGTCTGTTTTTGCAAATGAACTCTCTCTATATAATTTCTGTGTGTGCATATATATATATATATATAATTAGTTCTTTCTATGAGTCCCTTGCTTTTCTTGTTTCTCCTATGGAGAAGAGAGATTTTCCCGGTGCACAAGTCATTGCAACTTGTTCGACTAATTGAATATTCAATAAGCGTTTAAAGCACTCGGCAAGGTGTGCATTGATTGAAATCATCCAATAACCGGCAGCCCGACCACAAATATTCTCTAGTCTGATTTTGGTGTTACATAATGGACAGATGTGTTTAGAATTTACAGCATTTATTAATTATTTTTTTCCCTATCAGATGTGTTTCCTACTCACAAGTGTTTATATTTATTATTCAACTTAATATTAGGAGTAAAACTGCTAAAAGTCAGTCTTCCAGCTGTCTTAGATGTTCAGAGAGTAAAACAGGACAAAACTAACGCTTGTACACAGATTCATAATGTCTAGGCCGGAAAACATCATCTCTGCTTTTCTAATAAGTGTTATTTTGTTGTTTTGTTTTTTTTTTAATATGAACACTGCTGTTGTTCATTGTCCTCTGGGAGAAACAGCATTACCTTGAAGAACATTTTATCCTGGCTACGTTAGAAGTTTTTTGCAATCCTCTTATCGTGCTTGTTGAGTTTCAGTCTTTCTCCGGGCAAAGACAATATTCCCTAATGTCTGCGTCATCTTTTGTCAGAGGAGCATACTACTTAAAAAAGAAAAAAAGTCTTTTCTTGGGAATTTTATAATTTAAGTGGAATAAACATAAGTTATTTTTGTTGGGAGGCTGATTCTCTTTGAAATCGCAACGTTTTCATCTGTAAAAGACTTTCAGACTGCATTAAATTGCCATTTTGGCTCCCCCCCCCCCAGACTCTACCAGCGTTGACTAGTCCTTTAATAACGTCTCTTTCAGAAACCCCTTTTGTTGTTCTGTGCCTTTTTACATCGGTTTCTGTTCTGTTTCTTCTCATTAGCATTTTAGAGGAAATTATTCTGATGGAAGTCGAGCCAAAAGTACCAAAGATGGCATTTCCTAAAAATTGGGATTTGATTGCCTTACTGCACTTTTGAATGGGGGAATTATGAAGGAATAAAGTTATTCGACTTCAGCAACCTTGTCCGTCTGGCGGCCGCTGGACCGTTTATCTTCCCCTTTTATTGTTCATTGCTCATTAGTCTTGATTTAATTTTCATATCCGGTGCTCACAAAGTCAAATTAAATAGTAGTGTGGTCTCTCTCGCTCGCTTTCTGCCCGGTGAGATGTTGAAATGTTGAATTAGGGGTAAAGGAAAGCACTGGAAGTATTACGGTTCAGTGACTACACTGTGTATATCATTTGTGTCTTTTCTTAAAGGAATAGTTCAACCGAAAATGAAAACCCGCTGTCACTTTTTTGTATTGACTCTGTCTGTCAAGCTTCAAAAAGGTTAGAAAAAACTCATAAAAGTAGGCTATAAATCTCATCATACGACTTCAGTAGACTCATAATTTTGCACTTGAGTCAAATGGACTACTGGACTACTGTTATCATACTGTGGTAAAGTGTGTATGTGTGTATATATATCTCTATCTATCCATCTATCTATCTATCTATCTATATATATATATATATATATATATATATATATACACACTACCGTTCAAAAGTTTGGGGTCAGTAAGACTTGTAATAGTCTTTAAAGTAGTCTCTTATACTCATCAAGGCTGCATTTATTTGATTAAAAATATAGAAAAAAAACAGTAATATTGCAAAATGTTTTTACAATATAAAATAATGTTTTTTATTTTAACATACTTTAAAATAGAATTTATGTGATGAAAAGCTGAATTTTTATCAGCTGTTACTCCAGTCTTAAGTGTCACATGATCCTTCAGAAATCATTCTAATATGCGGATTTATTATTAGAATGATCAATGTTGGATAATATCAACAGTTGTGCTGCCAAATATTTTTTGGAACCTGTAATTTTTTTTTTCAGGATTCTTTCATGAATAACAAGTTTAAAAAGTACAGTGTTTATTCAAAATATAAATATTTTATAACAATGTAAATTATTTATTATTAACTTTTAATAAACTTTTAATTATTAACTTAATACATCCTTGGTGAATAAAAGTATTAATTTCTTAAAAAAAAAAAAAAGAAACAATAAAAATGTACTGACCCCAAACTTTTGAACGGTAGTGTATATATTTAATTTAAAAAACTATATAGACATTAAATCAAAATTTTTACTATTTATCAGTTAGTAAATGCATTTGTTTAATTATGTTTTAAATATTTTTATTTGGTGTGATAATAAATGTATTATTTATTAATGGAATATTATTTTTTTTAATATTTATTAATGGAAAGAAAGTATAGATTCTTCACATTTCTACTGTTGCATTAGATAGGAAAATATAAAACCATACATTAAATAAATAAATAACATATTATATTTAGATTTATTTATATATATAATTTATTAATTTATCATTTTAATTTTATATTAAATTAAATTAATTAAAAACTATATAGACATTAAATCAAAATGTCAAAAGCACAAATTATGCTGTGGCAAATTATTTATCGGTTAGTAAATGTATTTGTTTAATTTTTTCAAATATTTTTATTTATGTTGTGATTAATAAATGTATTATTTACTAAAAAAATATATATATTTTTATTATTTATTAATGGAAATAAAGTATAGATTCTTCACATTTTTACTGTTGTATTTCATAGGAAAATATAAAACCATGGAAAAAAAAAAGACAAACAAACAAACAAAAAAACAAACAAATAAATAAAATTACATATATATGAATATTTAAAAAATAATCATACATTGTGATTTTATTATATATCATCAAATCGTTTGAAGCCATATGTGCTGTCTGGAAAAAAAGGTTGATCTATATCAGTCATCATGTTTGACAATATATATGTATTTTGTGTGGATATTCGCATGAATGTTTGTTGAACTACTACTTTTGATGCACACTGACATTTCACTCCTAGTAAATGTAATATAAAAGTGTGATTCTAAAAGGATGTTTTTGGCCAGATGAAGATACGACATGTACCAGACTTAAAAACACCGCTTTGTGTGTGTCTTTGTCTGATGTGAGCAATAGGGCAGGCTGTCTTTTTGAGTGGAGACAAAGGGAACAAATGGTTCGGAGGAATGTGGGTATTCAAGAATAACTCTCAGTTCTGAGAACAGCATGAAATGCTGTTATTGCGTCCTGTGTAAATGGTCAAGTAAGGGTCAAGGGTATTTCATGTCACTTTCTATACCCACTTTCGGCCTTTTAACCCTGAAACCTCGACGAACGAAAGGATGAAAGGCAAAGCGCAGTAAAATACAAGAGGCTAAACACATTTCTGACTGTTTGAAGGTCACGCAAGGATCTGCCAATGCGACTGTATCATTAATCACTAAATGATTCTTACGGCAGACATCCCACTATCTCCTTCAGCTATGATGGCATATACACACACACAGGCGATTAGCCGTCTTTACACAGCGTGCCGAGTTGTCGAGGTTATCTGGTACAAGGTTATTTAAGTGCATTCTGCATGTCAATGCTTTATAGTTGGGTGGTCGTGTGCATGTTTCTCTAGCGGTGACAGATGCACTCCAGGCGTGCTGTTGGTGGTTTGCATTGCTGCGCTTCAGATGAGACGTGTGGTCAGGTCACCTTGAGTATGGTTTTGTCTAATACGTGTGCATTTCAACGCCCTGCTGTCTGACAAACATAGACAACACTGCAGGCTTTGAATATCTACGTTTCTGAATATGAATGAGATGCTTTGTAAACGGATGACTTAATAGATCTGAATTATCAATAATGACGGTGATTTGTCCGATTCTATAGAGGTATGAAGGTTCATCCATCATAACCTCCTAATTTGGACACAATAAATAAATACAGTAAGCCAGCCGAGGCTGTGAGTAAATGATTTTACCACAGTTTAATGGGTGTTGTCAAACACAACACAATTTAGATTGCCTTTTTAGAAACACAATTTAGAAACCAGTAAAATGCCGTCAAGTGACTTATGTCAATGTATTCAGTAAATAATAATAATCATAATGTTTTATTATTGTTGTTGTTGTTGTTGTTGTTGTTGTTGTTGTTGTTGTTGTTGTTGTTATTATTATTATTATTATTATTATTATTATTATTATTATTATTATTATTGTTGTTTTGTTGTTGTTGTTGTTGTTGTTATAATTATTATTATTATTATTATTATTATTAACAACAACAACAACAACAACAACAATAATAATAATAATAATAATAATAATAATAAATGTAATACAATTAAATAAAACAATCAATTAATATTACAAACAAAAATATATAATACAGTAATATTATATTATATTATATTATATTATATTATATTATATTATACATTATATAGGTCAAAGTTGGAATAATTGGACTATAATAATTATAATATTGGAATATAATAGAATATTACTATTATTTTCTTTTTTTTTTTTGTTATTGTAAAAGTGTCTTATTCTCACCAAGGGAATAAGACATGCATTTCTTTTATCAAAGATACAGCAAGTACAGTAATGGTGTAAAAAAAAAAAAAAGTTATGTTATTATTATTATTATTATTATTATTATTATTATTATTATTATTTATAAATGTAATAAAATTAAATAATACAATCAATTATTATTATATTAAAATTATAATATAATATAATGTAATATCATATATCATATCATATATCATATCATATCATATCATATCATATAATATAATATAATATAATATAATATTGGAATGATTGGACTATAATAATATTATTATTATTTTCTTTTTTTAGTGATTTATTTGATCAAAATACAGCAAGGTACAGTAATAAATACAATAAATACAGTACAGTAAATAAATAAACAAACAAACCATATATTTGTGAAATATTATTGCAATTTAAAATAACTGTTCTATTTAAATATAGAAATAGAATATTAAATATTTTTAAAAAATTTTAAATATAAAGACTGAAGTAATGGCTGATGAGAATTCAGCTTTGCATTGCAATAATAATTTACATTTTAAAACATTAAAATAGAAAACAGTTTTTTTTAAATTGCAATAATATTTCACAATTCTACTGTTTTTACTGTATTTTTAATCAAATAAATGTAGTCCTGCCGAGCATAAGAGATTTCTTTCGAAAATGTTAAAATTCTTAATTATTCCATCAGGTAGTATATACACACAATGTATATATTTATTTGTTGTAATTTGTTATTATTTATTAATTTACAACAATGTAAATGGCTTTCATTTTATTTTTTTTATTTAATGTATATACAGTATACAGTATATATACGGTATATAGTATATACTGTATAGTGTCAAATGCAATCTGTTTAAGTTTGGCACACGTAACAACTCGTTTCTTGCCAGCTCATCTACATGTGGGCGACTCCGTCTGAACTGGATGAAAATGAGTCTCTCGCTGGCTTTTTAAATAACGACACAGCAGCCTCATCATTCTTTATGACACTGATCATCTATTATGAACTCCGATATGATAAAAAATGCCTTTCCTTAGCGAATATGCCTGCTCTTTTCCAATTCTGATTTCCATGGATCTCTCTCGCCTTTAACCT
This sequence comes from Cirrhinus mrigala, assembly GCA_036247105.1. Classification (NCBI taxonomy): domain Eukaryota; kingdom Metazoa; phylum Chordata; class Actinopteri; order Cypriniformes; family Cyprinidae; genus Cirrhinus; species Cirrhinus mrigala. Next base: position 34,084,662 of record CM070012.1, on the reverse strand, counting down.
TGGTTGCTGACAGATAATAACTTTGCCTTTGAAAGGCTACCTTTCCCTGCACATAAAGGACATTTAAAAGAGATGTATTACTCTTCCGGTGGTGATGAAGCTTTTGCAGTGCAGGATTATATCTCTATTCATTCTCATTTATTTTGCCTTAGACCTCATTTGAATGACTTTGGTCAGTAATTATAGCCAAGGTTATCGGTGTTCAGATGAGAAACTTTACCTTCCCCTTCATTAGCCCACTCGTTATCGCAGACGTTCCTCCCCTGCCATTGTTCAAGTCTCTTCAGTGGATCTTCATGGTGTGTTTCAACTATTATGAAGTCGGTACTGATGACAGCATCACTTCTTGCAGCCCTAAACTATATGAAGATTAAAGAAATTATATATTTTTATTGAAGATTGATGAAACAACATTAGTTCTACATTAAAATTTACACTAACAAATGTACACTTAATCAGTATTTGCATCTTTTTGTCCAGTAAAAAGTATCTAATCGTCTATATCGTCTAATCGAACATACATCTTGAATTACATTTGTTTTCTCAATTTACGTTCTTCAGCAGAACACTAATAATGCTGTAAATAATGTTTAATTTCTTGCACAGACTGATTGTTTCACTTCATAAGACCTCAATATATCGTCGGGATCCATGGGTATTGATTTTGTGTTCTTTATGAAAAAAAAAAAAAAAAAAAAATTCTCTCTCAAAAATGTGCAGCCGATGACTTGCTTTTTTTCCACCAAGGACCACGGTTTCAGCTACAAAATCTTTTTTACTGTTCTGCTTTAAAAAAGAAAAAAAAGAAAAAGCATCTTGGATGGCCCAAGGTTGAGGAAATTAACATCAAATATTCATATCTGAATGAACTATTCCTTTTATTCAATACATCTAGAGAGAGAGGGAGAAAGGATTCGGACAATTGATCAGCTCACTGATGTTTTTTTACTTTTTTTTTTTTTTTTTTTTTATTAATTACACCAACAGACTCAAGAGAAACTCAAGATGATCTGGTTGCTAAGTGATTGTTTCTATGGTTCATTTGAGGAGGAGGCAGTAGAGAGGGACATGGAGGGACTGTGTGTGAAATTGTGATGTATTATATTCAGAGATGCTGTAGTGTGTGTGCGAGTGGCTGCATGGAGGTCACTGAGGTTAATCAGTTGCTAGATGCCCAAGAGCGAAATTATATGTGTGTTCAAAAACATATTTTGCATAAGCAACATCAAGCTTTGGGATATAAAGAGAACAATGAACAAGCTATGCTTGGTCGATATAGACTTTTTAATGATTAAAAAACAAATACGTGATATTTACGGCTTTGGCTGCCAGATCTTTACAGTACATATATAGTAGCAACATTTTAAAGGGGTCATGTGATGCAAACTTCACTTTTTCATGTTGTTTGAACATTAATGTGTGTTGGCAGTGTATGTACAAATCTACCCTATAATGATAAAAATCCATGCAGTGGTTTTTAATTAATCTGTAAAAATAATATCCCCTTTTTCAAATCGAGCCGTTCTCAGATGCCTGTCGGTGTGCCGTCACACCCTCAGAGGCCGCTCCTACGATAGTTGATTGATATGAGCTCTTACCTCAGACCAGCTGTCACAGTCCAGTAACTTTCCTTGTTTCGATGCCAAAGCAGGGATGTAAGTTAGACAAGAATATCTCTGAATGAGCGATTGAGGTGTTGTGTTGCTGGATGTAATAATGAACATAGTGGTCGTCACTTACTCTCGACATCTGAGCCGCTGAAGATGCAGTGGATTACATTTGTTAGTGAAGGGAATGCGCCTCCCGATCTACATATATCCGTCTATGTTCGCGCAAATCATTCGTGATCCAGCTTCACTTACAGCAGAAGTGTGTATAAGCGTTTTTTATGAATCTTTGCGATCACCTTTCCTTATAACGTGGTAGTTAGGAAGTTTAGCAGCTAAACGGCTAAATGCTGCTAAAGTAAACAAGCTCATCATTCCACAGAGAGAAGAGAGGGGCGGGGCGAGCAGAGCTCATTTGCATTTAAAGGAACAACCTCTTAGAATGAGATGATTTTTGCAGAGCTGATTTTGACATGGTTTAAAGGGTGTTGTTTTGAGAATTTTTAATCAAAGTATATTAGAGACTTTTCATTAAGACCCTAAAGAATCATATCAACTTGTGGAAAATGGGCATCCGATGACCCCTTTAAGGATTTAATGAGTTTTTGTTTTTGTTCTTCATCAGGGTGTCCGCAGGTCCTTTAAAAGTCCTAAAATGTCTTCGATAACATTTTCCTAATAAAAGGCCTTAAAATATCTTAAATTCAGATTCCATGGGTCTTAAATATTTTTGGTCACATTACCATGAAAATATCTTCAGTCTGATAAAACTAATGACTGTTTACAATAATTGGACAGACTGAAGTTTTTTTTTTTTTTTTTTTTTTTCTCTCCATGATTCTTCTGATTTTAAAACATTCAGTGTAAACAGTGACTGATAATAGTGTATTTCTGGTATCAAGGCTGCGCTACCTGTCTCTTTGTCAGAGACTTCAAAACAAATGAGCGTAACGGCACACATAAAGAAACTCAGAAGAAGCACACTGAGGTAAAAATTCTAAATGTGTAGTTCAGTAACATACCAAGGGAGCTATTTTGCTGAATATTTTGCAAATTTTACATTGATTTTAGTTCAACCAACAAGTAGTTAGTCAAGCATTTAGACACAATATTTACTGTTTTGTTCTGTTTTATCAATGGTAGTAGACCACAGCAGAAGTGTATCACTTTCTTAAAGCAACACTCCGCAGTGTTTTGTTACTGAATGATTTAGCTTTTTGAACGAATCAGTTGAACTAATAACTCAATGACTCTCATTAAGTGACTTACTACCAACTACTGGTAGTTTAGTATATTTGAAAGAATGCATGTTCCCCCCAACATTTCTTATTTGTATGTTCATGAATGTATTTAAAATATTAATCTCATAATATTATTAATTGCCGTTGTAATTTTGCAGTGAAGTTTAATCTGTAATGGTAACAGTGCTATAGAATTTATTAAAAATTGTAATAATTTGACATGAAACATACAATACGGTAAATAAAAATATGCAGATTTAAGTATGTAAAAGCTGATAGAACACTGATGAAAATATTGCTTCAGAATAAATTGTTTACACCACCAAAAATCTCGGTGATGTGGTACTTTTGTGGAAGTATTTTGTGCGAAATGTTGTCTCCTGAAATGAAAAGTTCACTGTATATCATAGTAATAAATATAATTTATGACAGCGATGAAATTTAGTTTTCTTTTTACATTTAAACACATTAAATATTACATATATGTATGTAATATAATGTGTATTTCCATTGCAGGTTTAGGTCTTTAATTTTGTAAAAGGTGGTATTAAAAAGGTTTTAAATTTAACTTGTTCATATCTGTAGAAACCCTGTTCATAAATTACAAAATTATATTCTTCCTTTTTTACTCTGAAATGTCCCATAAGATTTATTACAGGTTTTTTTTTTTTTCACCATTTCAGCATTTTTACTGTTTTTACTGCTAAAATTACTGTTAAAATGATTGTGTGTGTGTGTGTGTGTGTGTGTGTGTGTGTGTGTGTGTGTGTGTGTGTGTGTGTGAATCAACGTAAAATACATACAATAATTGATAATTGATTAAAAATACAGTAAAAACTGTAATGTTGTGAAATATTATTGCAATTTAAAATAACTCTTTTCTGTGTGAATATATTGTAAAATTATATATAAAATTATAATTATATATTTTAAAGTAAATTTTCAGTATCATTACTCCCTGTCACATGATCATTCAGAAATCATTTTAAAATGATTTGGCATGACTGGAATAACTCAAATAGCTGTTTTAAATCATAATAATATTTTACATTACTGTTTTTACGGTATTTTTAATCATATAACCCAGTGTAGCCTTGGTGATTTCAAAACATTAAAAAGAGAGTAAAGCAAATTAGATGTAGCAAATGATTATCAATACATCATCCCTAATTATGCATATTTTTAAAATGCCAATAGCCTTTAAGTCTGAAGATTGTCAGTGTTGACATCCTGTGCACCAAAGCAATTATTCCCTGAGTGAAGTTTGTTGCGTCATCCTAATTTCTCCAGCTGCCAATCACCGTTGAGTTTGTGAACGTTTAGTGATGATTGACCCGCAGGAGGAACAAATCTGTTTTCCCCCATTAGTTTAATCTCTCAGCTGCTGTGTCATCAATAATCGAAACAGTCTGTAGCCTTTACAGTTTTTCTACGACGCCAAAGGAACTCAAATGTGAAAATGCAAATGCTTTAATTCCGTTTCTGCAGATTACGGCACGGTTCTCAACCTCTGTCGCCTTATTGATTGACAGCCACATCTTGCGGCTCCTTCGTTTTTTTTCTCCGTCAAATTAGAGGCGTTCAATGTAAAATTTCACCCTGGCTAACCACATGAGAGCCACTCAAATTAAAACCAGACGATAGCTCTCAGTTTTTCCAGTATAGAAGATTTTAACTGCAGACGGCGGGTCAATTTCAATCAGCCAGAGTCACCAGGCAATTGAGCCCCCACATATCTCATCCTACATCCTCTCCTGTCCATCTCTTGATTTCTCTCGGTTTCTTCCAACGTACCTCGTAATGCGAGTGATAATGTCGCTCCTCTCAACCTGTTGCTTTTCTCTTCTCTGCTTTTGTCGCTCGAGCCGAAGCCGTCCGTCTGTCATCTCTATGGAAACTGCTGAAGAGCTTCATGACTTCATTTCTGGTTGGACTGTCACTAGTAATCGGATATTTACGTTGACATTAATGCGTTTTGTAGATGCTTTTATATATAACAACTAAACACAAGGTCCATTTTTATCTGTTCATTTTCTGAGAATCAAACCCATGACCTTAGTGTTGCAACAGGAACATTGCTGCTTATGTTGATTATCTTTTCACTGAAAAGATGATACGATTTATCCGGAGCATGTATTTTTATTAAAATATTATTTTTGTATCCTAATAGCTTGCATTTTTGTGTTATTTTAAGGCAAGGTGTCTACAGATGAAAACGTTGATTTTTCATGCACGGGTCAATTTTGAGATGTTGGTCAATTTTGCTTCCACAACATGTTTTCTTTCAGACTAAATTGGAAAAAAGCCAAATACACATTTAAGAGTTTGTTATTACTTTATCTATTTGCATCAATAGATTTAACCGAAATATATATATCTTTTTAACCGTTATATATCTTTTTAGACTGTTTCCTTAAAATGACATTTTATTTCCACTTCAGCATTAGGTTTGTAAATGACATATATAAATTATAAATATAATTTAATATAGTTTAAAGCTTATAGAATTATTATAATAGTTAAATATTTTATACATTTTATTAAGAATTCTCATATTTAATGTGTATTAATATTGACTTTATTATTGACAGTAACACAATTTTTTAGATTAAAATCTGAAAATATAACTAAAATTGAACAAACTGAAAATATAATCTTAATTTTTAAACAGATTATTAATTTGCATAAATATTTTATAAAATTTCTCATGTCGACGTTTGCAATTGAACAGTAATATATAGGTTTTTATTAGCTCAGAATGTGAAAATATAATGTTTCAATTTACATAATACATATCTTTAAAACCATTTTTTTTTTGTAAATCTAGTTATTTTATTTTATTTTATTTTATTTTATTTTATTTTATTTTATTTTATTTTATTCTATTTTATTTTATTTTATTTTATTTTATTTTATCTTACCTGATCTATTTAACATTTATTCTTAAAAATATGGTCAAATTAAAATTTAATTAACTTTTTGAACTGGTAATCCAATGTTCAGATTTATTCAAGTTAGCACTTGATTAATTAGAAAATGCCTCATTTAAACATTGCATATTTATGTTAATTAATGTTTCAGGGGAAAAAAAAAAATAAAAAAATCTAATCAACTGGCAAAAGTAGTGATATGCTATTCACACACAGTGTCTTGCCTTAAGCATACAACTCTAAATTTGATTTAATTTATGCTTAGAACAAGAAAAAAAAAAAAAAAAAAAAAAAACATTTGTGTAACTTAAATCAAGATCTATTCTCTGAAAACAGAGTCTGCTATAGTTACAGCATCTACCTGAAACAAACTAGTGATAGTACATGCAGTCATTAGTCATAAGACCGCAGGTTAGTTTGAGCACCTGAGCAGGCTTTGTCCTTCTGTAACCCAAGTGTCTAATGCATTCACTGCATGCATATTATTTAGATGCCTCCGCCGATAGGCTTATGTTGCCAGGACAACCTGATTGTCAAAACAGCTCATTAGTAATAACAGCGACGGCCCGGATCGCGCCTCTACCCTCAACACGAGCATTCAGAAACATTTATGATGCCGAGCCATCCAAAGCCAGTGACCTTGATGGGCTTTTTAAAACAGACTGAGAGGCTTAATGGATCTTTACACCCAAGATCATTGCACCTGAGGGAATACATTACAGGCTACTTCATCACAGAGAAAAGTGGCATCAGGCACAGCAACTATAATTGGGTTTCTTTGGTGCTTTTAATGCGAATGTTTTATGCAGTGTAAAATATCTATATATTCATACTATTTGAATCTTTGAGATGTGCGTATGACCCTGAAACGGTGTGCGATTTGTAGGTTATTCTACGCCTAATGTGTTAGCTTAAGAGTATTGAGCCATTTTTTTTTTTTTTTTTTTGTTTTTTTTTGTTTTTGGCTGAATTTGGCCTTGAATAACGTATTTGCCTCTGAGTGCAGCTTGACCTCAAATTCAGATGTGAAATCATTAATTCCAGTCAAGAAAGGACTGTATTTCAGCTGCAGACATGACTCATCCTCTACAGTAGGATTATTCTACAAACAGTCCTTAAAATTCAGCAAATAAATATGTAAAGATTGCTTTGAACTGCAGACCAACAACTGGTCTATCACTTTTTTATATATATATATATATATATATGTATATATATAATAGTACCATTAAATAAAAAATTTATATATAAAAAATGTTACTGTTTTTTTTATGATTTATAGTAATTTATGGGCTTTTAATAGCTTAAAATGTGATAATATATTGTTTGATCCATTTTAATCAAATAATTTATTTATATTAAAAAATGAAGAATTCTTATGTTTCTTATATTTTGTATGTAAATATTTGCCATTTTAAATATGTTGATTTTATTTTTAATTGTAGCCTAATTGATGGACTTTTTTTAGATTAAAATGTTAAATTTAATTAAATTTTTATAAGAATTCTCATACCAATATTTGCACTTTTAATAATATTGATTTTATTATTAATAGTAATATATGGGTTATTATTAGTTTAAAATGTGATTTAATATAATATTTAATATAATGTTTATTTTTGTGCACATTTTTTTTATTAATATTAAATTAACCATGTTGACATTTGCCTTTTTTATTCATATTAAATGAATATTAAAATGGCAAATATCGACATCATAATATCTATATTAATTAATGTTAAAATTAGTGAAATAAAATATTAATATATTAATATTAATTAATATTAATATTAATAATGCCAGTTTATTATTAATCAACATATGGGCTTTTTATTAGCTTAAAATATGAAAGGTTTCATTTTATGCACATCCATTTTTAATCAAATAACTAATTCATATTATAAAATGAATATTTAAAAAAAAAAAAATCTCGTCAATATTTGCAACTTTAATTATATTGATTTTATTATTAACAGTAATATGTGTGCTTATTATTAGTTTAAAATGTGATTAATATGTTTCTTTTGGTCATTTTTCAATAACTTATTCATATTATTAATTGAAATGTCAAAATCGATTTTATTATTAATCTTCATATAGGCTTTTTTTTATTAGTTTAAAATGTGATTATATAATGTTTCATTTTATACAGATCCATTTTTAATCAAATAACTTGTTCATATTATAATCTGAATATTTTTGTACAAATGTTTGCAATTTTTATTATAATATTGATTTTAATATTTTAAGCTATGATTATTGTTCTTATAATAGTTAAGTGTGTGTGTAGCCAAAGAAAACTTAAGAAAACTTAAATATAAATCATTTTATACTTTAATAAAAATTCTCATGTCAATTTTGCAATTTTAATAATTTTAATATTAGTAGTAAAATACAGTAGTAACAATAAAATAATATATTAATTTATTTCTTAATGTTTCATTGAACACGAATCTATTGACATCAATAACAAGATATGGGAACTGAACCTCTGTTTAAAAGTCAATAAGCCTATTTCCTAACTATGCACTATTATTATTATTTCAAATGCAATTTATTATTCACATTCAGACCCACTTTCAGACCTGCGACCCATTTTCAGGTGATTTTGAGAGTTGCTGTTGTGGTCGTACAGGTTTCTGTCCTTCCCATGCAAAGTGCTGTCCTGCGCAGATTCATGCAGGCGGCCCACGGCCAGGCTTATCGAGAGACGACCGACGGCTGTGATCTCTGTGACTAACGCCAAGTCGCTTCAACTCGCCCTTCTCTCAAACTCCGGACTGCCTCTGACTCACGGCCGCTCTTTGTCATCTTCTTCCTACAGCTAATTTTTTCTTCTTGCTGGCTGACCGTGGCAGATAAGAGTCAGGACCCATCAGAGCCACTGAAGCGGGTGCCCAGGCGAGTGCCTGACCTAAATGCTTGACTGCACTCAGCTAGCTAACTGCATTCAGCGGGCCATGGAGGTGGAGTGAAGTTCTTCTGGCTTCTGCGGGTGCGTATAAATTGCTTGCTTGCAAAGGTAAGCTTAATCCACCCTATTCTGAGAGACATTAGTGAGGAAGGGCCTGTATTGGACACACTTGAAATGTCCTGTGGAACCGACTGAATGTCTCATCTTTTCCTGTGTGGCTTTTGGACGATTTACATTTCTTGTAGAATATTGCTTTCTCCTATTAGCAGAACATATTACACGTTAATCTTTTTAAAATGAGCAAAGCTGCTGTTAAACCTGTTGCACACAATCTACTCCAAGCCTTCTGTTAACTGATTGATTACCTAGAGATGTTTTTAGAAATCAAAAAACCTTTTAATATACAATTGTACAATTTTTTTTTTTTTTTTTTTTGAGGAACTTTGTTTCCAGAAGCTTTACTTCCACTGTTCCTCAGTGGAGGAATGATCTTACCAAGCCTCCAAAACATCTTAGATCTTTTGATGAAGGTTTATTTGTTAATCTCTCAATCATTATGGGATTGCATTGCATGTTTTGATGATTAACATTTATTGTTATATAAAAAGATTTTATGCATTATTTATGTGCCAAAGACATGTAAACTGACTAAAACTGGCCTAAAATTAACATTTTGCTAACATAATTGAGAAAATAAATAAATGTATTATATATTATTGTTATTTATTTATTTATTTATTATATAAAGTTATATATAATATATTATATATAGAATTATTATTATTATTATATACAAATATTTTTATGCATAATTTAAGTGCCAAAGACAAGTAAACTGACTGTAAAGACATGGCCCTAAAGACATGGACTGTAAAATGCTAACGTTTGACATTTGAGAAAATAAATGTATGTATTTATTTATTTATTTATTTATTTATTTATTTTAAATAAATAAATAAATAAATAATACCCATTTTGTTCTGCCATTTTCTTTTTGGCACATAAACAATGCATAAAAACGATATAATAATAATAATAATAATAATAATAAACAAAAGAAAAAAAATAAAATAATTTTCAAAACTTTATGGTTGTTTTTCTTTGCTTTCTAATATTGAACCACAGAGCTTTTATTTTGGAGGAAAAATGCTTCTCTTTTGTTTAAAACTGATTTATAAATCATTCTCATTAGAAACTTATGTTTGATGCATGCTTCATTTTCAAATGCATGCTATGAACAACTCAAACTCAGAGTTTGTGTGGAGCCACGTTTACTGTGAACTGCTCCAAATGCTGTTTTTATAAGTGTCTTGCATGAGAAGATCACAACACAACACATCTGATTACATTTTTAGAGAATTACAAGACAGTCAGGTATTGTTAGAATTGATATAAAGGTCCCTGGCGAGTAACAATGTTTCATGTACTCGTTGACGTCAATTTTTACTCTCATTTGGTGCTTGGCAAGTCTTAATTTTACACCCTGAATATGCTGTTCAATATTCTGAATTTAGCAATACTTTGGCATACATGTTTGAATTTTAATCATAAAATAGGGTGTGTGCTGAAGCGGGGGAAAAAGTAGTTGTTTTGATATAAGAAACCTTAACTAACAGAAGATCAAATGAAATACAGACAATTAACTCATTACAGTCAATTGTAATTCAGCTCTGCCTGCCAAACCATCTGAAGCAGCGTCGAGATAAACAGTGGCAGGTGAGAGCATTTCATGTTGACGGGCAGCGATTAATTGCTCAGCGGCGTTTTTAACTTATCGCATTTTAATGAAGCCGCTCTCAGTTATGGCTCGGGGTCCGAAACTCAACGCTGCTCATTAGAAGAAGTGAAGCTGCCAGTCATGCAGTGAGGCCAGAGCGGCGTCTGGTAAACATCAGGGAAAATGATGAGAGCACACTTTTTCATGCGCTTCGGCAGCGCCGATTGACCCGCGTGTCAAGCCAAAGCTTTTGATTAAAGGACAATTTCAGTCATTGGCTAGTAATGGATTCTTAGGCAGATGATTAATTACTGCTTTAATTGAGGTAATTAAATGATGGGTGCAAAGGAGAGTCAATGCAGCAAGGAGAGAAGCCCGGAGAGATTGGAGGTCTGGCCTGCGGTGTTACACAGGCAGATTGCCATAATTACTGCAAGGAAATTGGGGTCATTTCCAACCTCTCTCAAAGCTACGTTTAGAAAAAAAAAATTAATTATGGGTAAATGCTACAGGAGTTGGTACATTTGATGCGATTTGGACTGCTGACGCGAGGGTGTCTGATGTTCAGTGCGTACGTTCAAGACTATAGCGTTTATCACTGTAATTTCTGTTTAATTGAAGGTTTCAGTGTCAGTTTGAATATAAAGCTAACATTAATGAATATGCTGAGTATTAAGAACCATTCTTATTTAAAGTTAAGAAATGTGTTGCATTATATGCATTATATTGTTATGTGTGTGTGTAAAATGTAAATAAATTAGTAAAATTTTCTTATTATTGCACCTAATGCAAAAAGGTGTACTATTTGTATTTTATTTATTAATTAATTTATTTTTAGTTTGTTTTATTTCAATTTTAGTTATTTTTAGTGCATACTTTAGTGCATATGTTCAGTGCATATATTCAAGACTGTTGTGTTTAGCACTGTAATTTCTGTTTAATGCAGGGTTTCAGTGCAAGTTTGAATAGAGATAATGTTATAAGCTGAATTTAATAAATCATTATTATTTAATGTCAATGAATGCATTGCATAAAATGTATTAAGCTGTTGTTTGTGTGTGTGTGTGAAGCATTTAATAAATTGGTAACATTTTCTTATTTTTGCACCTATAGAGCAAAAAGTTTATTTATTGTCTATTTTAGTGCATACTTTAGTGCATATAATAATGCAATAAATGCATTGCATAATATGCATTATATTGTTGTTGTTGGTGCATGTGTGTGTGTGTGTGTGTGTGTGTGTGTGTAAAGCATCTAATAAATCAGTAACATTTTCTTATTTTTGCACCTCTAGTGCAAAAAGTTTTACCAGTTAGTTAGATAGTTTATTTGTTTATTTATAGTTTTTACAATGTGTTTTATTTCTATTTTTGTTTTAGTTATTTTTAGTGCATAGTGCATATAATAATGCAATAAATACATTGCATCATATGCATTATATTGTTGTGTGTTTGTGTGTAAAGCATTTAATAAATTGGTAACATTTTCTTATTGCGCCTAATGAAAAAAGTTTTGTTTGTTTGTTTGTTTAATATTTCTGTAAAGTTTTTATATTATTTACGTCAATTTTAGTTTTAGCTATTTTTAGTGTATGTGTTCAGTGCATTTATTTAAGAATATAGTGTAATTTCTGTTTAACTGAGGGTTTAAGTGACAGTTTGATTCTAAATTAAGTTAAAAGTTTAATTAAATGAATCATTCTTTTTAATGTCATTATATGAATTACATTTTAAAACATAATAAATTAAGGCATAAATTAATGATGAATGCATCAGTGGAGATGCATTTGCTTTACACTATATTCTTGTTATTGCATGTTGCTTTTTAACATTTCTTTTATGACATAAATATCTTTAGCTTCAATTGATAACGGCTTATAAACGACTTGTTGAATGCATCACTGTGTTTGAATGAATCGGTTGAATAAATGATTCAGTGTCATATAAGGACAGTCACATGTAACATGCAGAAAGAGTCACTTAAAAAACTACCAACAGTGAAAAGTGCCAGAATGATATAATTAAATGATAAATTCTCCAGCAGGGGAGCAGTACTGAGAATTCATTGCACTGACATTTCTCCCCTGTCTGCTGTGCATTGAAATGTCTGTTTGAACTTTGTGGGCAGAATCGTATGGGTTGGATCTTCATTCACCTTCTTGTGCTGGTTCAGTGGACTGTTGGCTCTTGAGTTTAGCGGTTAGCAGCTGGTTCAGTTGCTCCGAATCAATCAGTGTTCAGCTGCAACAAGTGATCATCAGAAATGAGAAGACAAAGTCCTGTCTCTCTATAAGTGTTATTATTATTGTTTTAATAATATTGTAGTTCTATTAGATTTTTTTTTTTCTTATTCATTTCCAGGTAAAAGTCATATTGAATGTTAATCAGTAATCATTAATCATTAATTTTTAATAAACATTAATTAATTATTAATTGTTAATTAATTATTCATTTAATTACTGATTACAGATAGATGTATGTGCGCCTGGACCACAAAACCAGTCCTAAGTAGCACAGGTATATTTGCAGCAATAGCCAAAAATACATTGTTTGGGTCAAAATTCGAAAATCAATTTTTCTTTTATGCCAAAAATCATTAGGATATTAAGTAAAGATAATGTTCCATGAAGATATTTTGTAAATTTCTTACCGTAAATTTATCAAAACGTAATATGCATTGAACTTAATTTGGACAACTTTGATTTTCTCAATATTTAGATTTTTTTTTTGCACCCTCAGATTTCAGATTTTCAAACGCAACCCTGCGTTGAAACTATAGCTTGTCAAGCTCAAAATTTCAACACTGGTTAGTATAAACCAGCATATCTGTTCATGGAGAGCAAACATTAATGATACCAAAATAACATGAAGAAGAAATAAAAAAAAAAAACTTGGCGAAGAAGTGAGGGCAGAAGAGGCCACTGGAAATGGAGGAGACGGGATTTGCTCCTTTGCGCTCGCTGCCTTCAAAGAGTCTCAATCTGGGTCACTGCACTTTGTTTCCCCCGGTTCGCCTGTCAAGTTGAATATGTAGAGACCGGCCTTGCCTGAGGCCCTCGCTAAAAGATATCAGTTTGCGGCGAGTCTGCGGAGAACCGTAGACTGGGAAATGAAGTCCTGTGGACTGACTGCGGTCCCCAGGGTGCAGGTCCCAAAGGCTGAGGCCGGTCGACTCGCGCTGAGCTTTACCAGCTGCTGAACTCTTCGTGCGCCGCGTGCTGCCAGCGTCCGACACGTGCCAAAGTCCTCTAGAATCTGAGCCGGGAAACGGCAATAATGCTGTTACATAAAGGGCGTTGAAAACTGCATACAATTCATTCTGTCCTCCATCCCAGAACTTCTGCTTTGTGCATTTGTGTGTTTTGACAGCAGCAAATGTTTAGCTGAACACAAGCCAGATGAAGTTGTGTCTAGCCGCAGTTTTGCGTCCAAAGAGTATTCATGCATGGATAAGGAAAACGGTCCAGCTGTAATTTCACATCTTCTGTGCCACTAAGTGGCATTTTTCAATTCATACAGAAAGGGAAACTGGGGCTAGTTGTCACAAGGGCTGTATCTCAGTAGCTATGAAGTTTTGTTTTATCAAAGTGATTTTTAAGTGCTTTTAAGTATCTAAGTTGTTTTAAAGAATATCTGTTTTAAATTAGAATATTATAAAACAGATAGTTCCAGTCCTTGATTCTGATTGGTTGAGCTGTGTTCAAATCTGTTGTAAATTATTCGGCAACCACTTTGTTGCAACCACAACCGTTTCTGAAGAACTACATTGTTTGGCAGAAGATTAATGTTTTTATTATTACGCTTTATTTGTTGTTTTATTTTGTGAAACCTTACTATGTATATGGAATAACCATTTTATAAAAGCAATAAGCACCGTGAAGCCGTAGTTAACAGAGAATTTATAACTAAGTGGGTTTTTTTTAAATTCACTGTAAACCATGGCTTCTTGGGGTCTATTGCTTTATTCTTTAATACAAATATATACATTTTATTTATTTATCTATTTTATTTTTTTGAACTTTGAGGAATTCTGTCCTCCAAACTAAAACTAAAAACTATGTTAAATTAGATTAGATTATATATTGGTTTTTTTTTAAAAATCAGTGTCGATCAATGTAGATTTCCACTGCATTTGTGTGTTTTGACAGCGGAAAAATGTTTAGCTGAACACGAGCCAGATGAAATTGCATCCAGTTGCATTTAATTTTTTTACAGTTTAAGTTTTAGTTAACTTTATTTATTCATTCATTTATAAATACATATAATGTAAAACACTGGAGGAATTCTGTTCTCCAAACTAAACATGCAAAACTCTCTTAAATAAGTACAGTATGTTTATGGTAATACTTTACAATAAGGTGTCATTTGTTAACATTAGTTAATGTATTATTCTATTAATTAATCTTTGTTTATGTTAGTTAATAAAAATAAATTTGTTCATGTTAGTTCACAGTGCATTAACTAATGTAACTAATGTAACTAATTAATTAACTAATTAACTAATGTAAATGCTGAAATTAACATGAACTAAGATTAATAAATGCTGTAAGTTTTGTTCATTCCTAGTTGTTAACTAATGTTTTTGTTAACTAATGTTTGTTTGTTTCAAATATGTATTTATTTATTTAAAATAAAATAAAATATCAGAGGAATTTTGTCCACCAAACTAAAAATCCAATATATCATGTTTAATTTACTTTAATTTCATTTAATTTAATTTCATTTTTTAATGCTGCAGTTGTATACTATCAATAAATAAATGACAATACAATGTAGAAATAGAAGATTACTTTATATTTTATAAAATTTGTTCTCAAATCAATGTCAAACAGCAGATTTCCATTGCATTTGTGTGTTTTGACAGCAGCAAATTGTTTAGCTGAACACAAGCCAGACGAAGTTGCATCCAGTTGCTTTTTTTTTTTTTTTTTAATTAATCTTTGTTAATTGTTAGTTAATAAAATACATTCGTTCATTGTTTGTTCAGGTTAGTTCACAGTGCATTAACTAATGTAAACAAGCACAACTTGTGATTTTAATTAACATTAACTAAGATTAATAAATGCTGTAAGTTTTGTTCATTCTTAGTTGATGTTAACTAATGAAACTTATTGTAAAATGTTACCATATTTATTGATTTGTTTGTTTGTTTCAAATATTTTTTTATTTTTTATTTTATTTTAAATAAGGAATTTTGTCCACCAAACTACAAATCCAGCATATCATATGTTTAGTTTCTGCTTTTAATTAATTTTTATGTATTTATTTATTTATTTTTGCTGCAATTGTATACTTTAATACAATGTGGAAGTGAAAGATTACTATATATTTTATATAATTTATTCTCAAATCAGATTTTCATTGCTTTTGCGTGTTTTGACGGTTGAAAATGTTTAGCTGAACACAAGCCAGATGAAGTTGCATCCAGCCGCCAGTTTGTGTCCAAATAGTATTCATGCATGGATAAGGAAAGCCGTCTTTAGCGTCCAACGCCTCTCTTTGATTGAGTCGCTCGATAAACGTCCGATACGGGAAACGTCGGCCACGTGTGAACTTTCTGGTTCATTATAGGCCGTTTCCCCTCATGCATCGATACTTGATGCAACATGCCAGATCTCGTGTCTACTTAATTAGATTAAATTACCTGTGAAATAAACAGACTCACACACTAAAGCACCTTCAGTCGAAGCCAAATAGACTCCCAGCAGATGCGGGCGAGCCAAAATCTCGACAGTTGGTAACATGTCATGCCGGGAGACACAAGGTTAAACCGATGGCCCTTGAAGCACTGTTCTTTTCTCTCTGCCAAGCTGTTCATGTCCATTAATTAGAGCTGCCATTCCTGACAAAAAGCCTGACAGAAATCCGCTCGGAATGCTCTCTCTGTTTGTCACTTCTATTTCGGAAGCTGTGAATGCTCAAAGAGTGACACTGCCTCTCCGTCTGCGTGTAAAACGTAGGTGTGAAGAGCGGCTCGTGTTTGAATCTGCTCGACTGATTTCATTCGTTCTGCTGGAGCTTCTCCTCAAAAGAGGACGGCTTGCTCTCTCGAGTGCTGGAAGATTTCAATTCTCATGTACGACATGCTTTCAGCTGTGTTTGTTTTTTGAACCTTGGGGAATGAAACAGCCTACAGTAGCTGGTAAAAGTGGAGCACCGTTTCAGTTCATACAGTAGGGACACTGGGGCTAGTTGTCACAAGTTACTATAAGACAGTAACTATAAGGTTTTGTCTGTGTGTGTGTCTGTCTGTCTGTCTGTCTGTCTGTCTGTGGATACAATTTTTATTTTAAAAATAAATAAATAAAGCATCCTCCAAACTGAAAGTGCAATACTGTCTTAAATTAAAATGTTTATTATTATTATTATTATTATTATTATTATTATTATATATAATATATATTCAAATTTTTTTAAATATAATTACATTTTCAGTATTTTAAATATTGGAAAACATTTTCAGACTAAAAGTAATCTGTCTTTATATATTTATGTATTCGTATGTTTATTTATTCGTTCACTTATTTAATATATGTATAAAATATTAAATATGTGTATTTTGTTGTTGTTCTTGTTGTTGTTGTTGTTGTTGTTTTGCTTCTTTTTTTTTTTTCCCTCAATTTGCCAATCCTTTCCATATCCAGGCCGGGTGAGCTGTCCCGTATTTTTTAGAGATTAATAAATTAATTCATTAATGTATTTGCAAAAATATTATATAAATATTATGTAAATAATATATATATATATATATATATATATATATATATATATATATATATATATATATATATATATATATATATACACACATAATATTTACAATATTTACAAAATATTACTTAATATTCAGTATTTGGAACTGGAAGACTTTTTCAGACTAAAAGTGCAATACTTTTAATTTATATTAATATAAATAGTGCAATATGTCTATTTATTTGTTCACTTATTTAATATATGTAGAAAATATTAAATGTGCATTTTTAGGTATCAATAAATTAATTCATTAAAAAATATTGGAGGAATATATTCAGTATTTTTATTTTATTTTATTTATTTTTTAATAAGCTATTTGACAAATTCTTTCCTTCAAACTAATGGTGTAATCCTATCTTTATTATAATATAATAAATATTAGAATAAATGTATTTATTTATTTATTTAATTTTAAAAAGATTCTCAAATCAGTGTTAAACAGCAGGTTCACATTGCGACAACTTACCCCATATACAGTAATGTGACACCATGCCCCACTATGATAAATATTAAATTCAAAGCTTCAAGGTTTGTGCCTATAGAAATAAAAAATGTAGTGAACATACACTGGGATAAAGGTGTGACAACTAGCCCCGGGCTATTTTAAAAAATAAATAAATAAATAAATAAAATAAACCTCTTAGGGTCAGTCTGTGTCTCTCAGATCACAGACGCTGTTGACATCATGTCTGTAGTCATGGCAACATCACAGTCCACACAGGAATGAACATGTCCACACAGAGATGACAGCAGCTAAAGTTGGATCGATTATGATCCATATCTGCGGCAGGATTCGCTGTTGTGATTAGATTTCTTTCAGTGAGGAGGTAAAATATTGGCACAGTCGTCCGTCTTCGAGGCTTCAGATGGACGACAGCTTCTCACAGTGTGGATTTTCTGGGTCTCTTTCTGCAGTGAAATTCTCTCGGGATTCTCAGCTCAAACAGTCATTATCTTTATGTCATTACCGGAGATGAGATGCTGCTGTTTAAATCATCTTTGGGGGTTTTGAGGTCACAGTGACACTGTTGTTTGTTTGAGATCTTCTGTGTGTGGAATTAAGCTAATTAAAACTTTGGTAATATGGTGTACTGACAAGGCAAACATGAGTAAAGTACTGGATAAAGTCATGATGACCATGTCTGTAACGCCGCAAAAAGCACAACATTTTATTTTATTTTTATTTTTATTTTATTCCTTTTTTATTTTATTTTATTTTATTTTATTCTTTTTAAATTTTATTCTTTTTTATTTGATTTGAATTTAATTGAATTTAAGTTTATTTAAAGCATATGTAATATAAAAATTACATTTTTATTATCTGTATGTGTGTGTGTGTGTGTGTAATGTTTTTATTATCATATTTTTTTAACTTAAATTATATATGACATATTTAAGATTTTTATTTTTGAAATATACTCAAGCAATTCTTTCCTCCAAATTAAAAATCCAATATATAATCAATAATAATGTTTATATATATTTCAATAAAATATCGGAGGAATTTTATTCTCCAAACTAGAAGTGCAAAATAGTTTTTATATATTTTTATAAACACAATAAAGTACTAAATAAAGTCTTCTTTAAAGAAATAGTTCACCCAGAAATTAAAATGATAACTGGATAAAGACTGAACAGCTCATCCAGAAATGAAATGCAACAACAGGTCATGATGACCATGTCTGTAATGCTGCAAAAAGCACAAAAATATTAATTTTACAACCTTATTTTATTTTATTTTATTTTATTTTATTTTATTTCATTTTATTTTATTTTATTTTATGTATTGTGGTATTGTATCCAGCAAATGAAAACTGTGAAAACGTCTTAAATTAGATTTTTTTTTTTTTTTGAACATTGTATATGCTTTATATGAATTTATATACATTTAAGTTTATTTAAAACATATGTAATATATAAATTAAATCAGTTTTTTATTATTATTATTATAATTATTTGTGTGTGTGTGTGTGTAATAAATATATTTTAAATATATTCAAGCAATTCTTTCCTCAAAATTAAAGATCCAATATCTAATCATTAATAATGTTTATATATATTTTAATAAAATATTGGAGGACTTTTATTCTCTAAACTAGAGGTGCAAAATAGTTTTACATATTTTTATGAACACAATAAAGTACTGAATAAAGTCTTCTTTAAAGAAATAGTTTGCCCAGAAATGAAAATGATTATTTTTTACTCATGTTTTCCAAACCTTTATGCTGTTCTTTGGTTGTTTTCTATGCAGCAGCAGGTCACGGTGACCATTTCTTTCATACTCCGAAAAGCACAAAAATAGTCAGCTTGACTGGTGCATTATATTTGACGTTTTCTGACGTCATATAATACCATTATTCACTGAAAATCTTCTCCTCTGCTTCGGCTCTCAAAGCGAATATGATGTCTGGGTGGCACGTCTGATGTTATGACATTTGCTTATGAGACACTCAAGAACCAGTGACATTTGATGTTATTGACATCCAACCAAAGCCTGTTTGTGTGACTTCAGAAGACAAATATAGCACATGCACTCTTTTATAGTTCCTTTAAAGATGTCTTGTTTACTGCAGTTTTTCAAAGTTTGTGCCTTTGAATGCAC
This sequence comes from Cirrhinus mrigala, assembly GCA_036247105.1. Classification (NCBI taxonomy): domain Eukaryota; kingdom Metazoa; phylum Chordata; class Actinopteri; order Cypriniformes; family Cyprinidae; genus Cirrhinus; species Cirrhinus mrigala. Next base: position 34,064,899 of record CM070012.1, on the reverse strand, counting down.
TTGCTCTTTTGGCGATTGTTTATTGGATGTTTGAACACAGAGCTGATGGTCAAAATCAGACGTGATGTTTTGCAGATGTTGCATATGTCCGCAGATGTCTGGGCAGAGTGTGTGTGGATGCTGGGCATGAAATCAAGTGAATTTGTCATTGAGTTTTTTTTTAACCCAGAGGATCAGTTGTTCTCACAGCCAAGCATGGATTGTCAATTGATGCTGTGAATTATTGCAGATGTGCATTAGAGAAGAAATGATTCATAACCAGTAGTTTTGACTTTTGAAAAATTATTAGAGTTTGTGTCTATATTTACCTCAAAAAACTAAAAGACCGAAAAGATCTTCTCCAGTAATGACACGCGTGTTTATATTGCTATTTTAATTTGAATTTTTTACTAATTTAATTAATTATAAATAAATAAATAAATAAATAAATAAATAAATATTTGTCTGTATCTGAATGTTTATAGTTATTTTTTAGTTTTATTTTTTTATTTTTTAGTTATTTTTAGTTATTTTAGTACATCAAGTTAAACTAAATGAAAATAAGAAATATTGCTTTGACAACTATGCAGTAATTTAAAAAATTCATTTTAAAGTTTTAGTAATTTTGTTATTTTTGTTAGTTTTATTAGTTTTAGTTATTTTAATACATCAGGTTAAACTAAATGAAAATAAAAAATGTTGCTTTGACAACTAGCTGAAATTTCATTTTGGTGCATTTTTTTTTCTTCATTTCATTATTTTAGTCAGTCATTTAATTAAAGTTTTAGTAATTTTAGTTTTTTTAATTATTAAAACATTTGTCTGTATTTAAATGTCTGTGTTTTTTTTTATTAATTTTATTTCAGGTTTAGTTCTTAGTACATCAAGTTGAACAAAATAAAAATGAGAAATATTGCTTTAACAGCTAGCTTAAAATAAGCAGTTGCATTTTTTTCATTTCATTATTTTAGTTAGTCATTTGATTAAAGTTTTAGTAATTTAGTTTTTTTATTATTAAAACATATTTGTCCTTATTTAAATAGTTTAATTTAATTTAATTTAATTTATTTCAGTTTTAGTTTTTAGTACAACTAGCTTAAAATAAGTAATTTCTTTTTATTTTATTTCTGTTTGATTTTAGTTATTAATTTTAAAGTTTTAGCAGTTTTGTTGTGTTTTTGTCACTTTTATTTCTCCATAGTCTCCACAGTTTTTATTAGTTTTCATTTCAATTTTAGTTTTAATTATTTTAGTACTAAATTAACTAAATTAAAATAAGAAATGTTGCTTTGAAAACTAGCTGAAATGTTTAATTTTACATTTTAATTGGTTTCATTTTATTTCAGTTATTTTAGTTAGTAGTTAAAGTTTTAGTAATTTTGTTTATGTTGCCTCTTTTTATTAGTGTTTTTTTTATTATTATGCTTTTGTTTTATTTTAATACATAAACGTATATATTTTTATATTTAAACAAGTAAAAATTAGAATTATTGTTTTGACAACTAGCTCAGTTAAAATTGTTAATTTTTTAAATATTGTATTTCAGTTTGATTCTGTGTTGTATTTTAAAATTTGTTTTGGTTCATTTTTATCTCAGTTTTAACTTGAGTAAATTTTAGTACATCAAATCATGTTTTATTTCAGTTAATGTTAATTTCATTTAACTATAATATATAGTTATAGTTAACTATAATAACCCTAACCTACACCACAGTTGATCTCATGGCGTAACTGCGCCTCCAAAAATATAATAATGCAAATTTTTGGCAATATGTTGCTTAATGCATGTAAAGGTCACTTAATAAATATTGTGTACGCCTCAGGTGCATGACATATGAAGTGAAATATCCATTTGAACTGTTACACTTTTATTGCTGGAAAAGTTACATACTGTAGAAGTCCCACGCTAAACTTCACATGCTTCAGCCCACTCAGACAACTTTTGCAATGCCGTCCCAACATTGATATGCTGCATAAACCTCCAAAATGCCCTTTGGCTTTGACTGACCTTCGAGAACGCTGGCTAGGGTGCCGTGGGGCCGGGATACAGACTTTCGCAGACACGACTGTGGGTACAACGCATCTCCGGAGCTGGATAAAGCCTCCACAAAGGGAATAGCATATCTTCATAGATAACCTCTCTCTCTCTCCCGCACCCAGAATCTAAATCAATCCTCAATTGGCTTCACTCCGGGAAGGCTGCCAAAACCATCTCTGCTCGGCCATGAAACCCCTGGACCGGTGTGAAAAATCGAGACTGAGGGGAGCGGATGCTCGCCGAGCGCCGCTTTATGGCTGCGAACTCATCTGAGAGTGGCAATCAGGGTTAACTCTTTGTTTTCAACTGGAAGCCACTCGAGAGAATACAAACAGATGGATTACCAGCCCATTATGTCAAGGACTTCTGCGGGAACTTATTTTCTTGGCGAAATCCTACACATTGTTGGAAGCAAGTTTGGCTTCGTACCAAATATTTTGTTTTTGTGCGATAACAGCTCTTGCATCTATACGAAATCAATATTTTAGACAAATAATCAGACCTCTGGTGAACTTTTAACTGAATAGGTCAACCAAAAATGTAAATTTGGTTTTATTTACTCATGTCATTCCAAACCTGTTTCCATGGAAAGCAATAAGAGAATTTTGATGCATCTTCACACTGCTCTTTTCCATACATTCCAAGTTCATCATGTTGTAAATAATGAATTTTACTGACCCCAAAACATTAATACTGTATATATGGTCTTGAAAGACGTCTCTTCTACAGTAAAAATATTGTGAAAATATTATTCAAATATTATAATTTATCCCATATATAACCAACTGACTCACTTCTACAGTTTTTAGTGAAGGCTTACACTATTACATTGTATATAATATATATATATATATATATATATATATATATATATATATATATATATATATATATATATATATATATATATATATATATATATATATAGTTTCTATTACATAATTTAAGATAAATTATACATTTAATTTAATAATCTTAAATGTACTAAAACTAATATACATTTAATTAATTAATATTAAAATATTTGAATTTTAATTAATTACTAATTTTTATTAATATTTATTTTTATTTTAATTAATAATTAATTATAAATTTTAAGGTACTTTTTAAAATGTAATTAATAATTAATTTTAATTAATTAATTAAAAATATTAATATTAAAATTAAATAAAAATATTACTATAAAAAAATCAGTAAATCTATAATATTAAATATTATAATATTATAATTTATAATGTAATTTATTATTTATACTAACTTTTTAGAATTATTAATTTATTAAGTTAAATTTATAATTTATCTTACATTATCGTAAATTTACTAAAACTATTATACATTTAATTAATATCAAAAATTATATTAAATTATAATACTATAATATGTAAAAATAAATTAATAAATTAACTGAAAAAAAATGTATAAAGAAAATATAAGAAAACATAACAGAAAATTGGAGTCAGTGTTTCACAGTGCTTCATATTTGTGTGGAAACTGTGATGCATTTAATTTTCAAGGATTCTTTAATGAATAGAAAGTTCAAACAAACTCCATTTATTTGAAATGGAAATCTTTCATAACATTCTAAATGTTTTACTGTCACTTTCTAAAATATAAAAAATCAGCAAGTTGAATAAAAGAACTAAAACTATATTGTAAACTATCAGAATATTAGAAACTATAAAGACATGTAAAAATATATAAATGATAAAAAATTACTAAAAAAAGACTAAAATTAAAAAATTTAAAATATTAATGAAATTTAACAGCATCTTTATTCAAATTAAAGTGCGTGTATCACACAATCCTTCAAAAATCATTCCAGTATGCCGATTTGCTGCTCAAGAAACATTTCCGATTATTATCGATGTTAAAAAAAAAAAAAAAACAGTGATTCATATTTCTGTGGAAACTGTGATGCATTTCATTTTTTAGGATTCTTTGAACAGAAAGTTCAAAAGAAAAGCATTTATTTGAAATGGAAATCTTTTGTAACATTATAAATATTTTTACTGTCACTTTTTATCAATTTAATGCATCCTTGCTCAGAAAAAATATGAATTTATTTAAAAAAAATAAATAAGTGTGTCCCAAACCTTTGAACAGTAGTTTATATACTCCATAAAAGCAGTCCATATGACTTGTGCTATATATAACAACAGACCGTAGTTATTTAAATCTTCCACTTCAGTGCAGATCTTAAATGAAATATTGTCACGATACATCAAATGCCACTAACACCAACATCTGTAGTCCATTTCGGAGTTTTGACTGCAGAAGATTATCGGTAATGTCAGTTTCTCACACAAAGCTGCCATTGTTTTGTCCTCTAAATGGACGTGAGAGTGAATTTTGAGTTGAAGCGTGGTTGGGAGAAAAAAGGCAGATAGAGATATGAAGTGTAAGAGAGAAAGGAACATGTCTGTCAATGCCTGTCCTTATATCCATGTGCCACAAACTCCAACCTTGAGGGATTTGAGTGGATTTGATTTGCACTGTAGAGACTGCCTTTAAGGCATTGTCAACATGGCCCCGGGCTCCGGAGACGGACAGTTTCACCTGTACAACCCCCATGAAAAATGATAGAAATCTCCACAAAACACTGCCAGATGTGCCTCCTGAATTACAGGGGTTTATTCCTCCGACAGCATCTTTAAGACTTCCCTCCGAAGTCTGGCTTGAATGCACTTTATTTTTTCAAGGAGACGAGGATGAGGACCCGGCGTGGCGATTGTCACTCCGCTCTTATCGTTTCATAACAGAAAGACACTGTAATTGTTTCCGGTTCAAAGATTTTTATCTTTTTTCGGCTTAGAATTAGAGACAGAAATGGAGTGGAACAATTAGACATGCTCTTCCATTTGCATTTAATGAGGTGCGGAGGTCTTTTGCAGGGGTCGCTGGCAATTTCAAAGACACCTCAGTACATCACACGCTGACTTCTGCTTAGCACGTTCAATTCACCATCACTCGCTGTTATTGGACTGGGAAACACGGCTAATTGGAAGGTTTTCCTCCCATTTGCTATTACAAAAATGGGAAAATAAGTAACACTATGTTAAATAATTAGCATGCAGTTTATTTGTGGGGTCGCAGATGAAATTATAAAAATGGACCTTATTAGTGCATACTATTCATGCTGAGAAAATGGAAGAAATTGCTAGTTAATTTCACAATTACAAAGAAACAGAAAGGAACACATTGTGTGAAATGTTAAAATGTTCATTTTTAACATTCTAAAGTCTAGATTTCTTTAAATTCTCTTAGAAGTCTTTAGATTTTTTTCATGTTCAAAGTTTGAAGTCTCTTCTGCTCACCAAGGTTGCATTTTTTTTTTTATTAAAAATACTGTAAAATTGTAAAATAGTATTACAATTTAACAGAAATCTTTTCTGTTGTGATATATTTAATTTAGTCTTCAGTGTCACATGATCCTTCAGAAATCATTTTTGAAAGAAGTAAAAAAAAAAAAAAAAAACTGTAAAAACACATAAATATTATTATGATTTCAAACAAGTGTTTTTTTTTTGTAAATATATATTAAAAATGTAATTTATTCCTGTGATGTAAAGCTGAATTTTCAGTATCATTACTCCGGTCTTCAGTCACATGATCCTTCAGAAATAATTTTTGAAAGACGTTTTTTCTCCTCATCATAGCTGCATTTATTTGATGAAAAAATAAATAAATAAATAAAGTAAAAAAACAGTAAAAAGAGTTATTATTATGTATTATTATGATTTAAAACAAGTGAATAAATTGTAAAATGTCATTTATTCCTGTGACGCAAAGCTGGATTTTCAGCATCCAGCCTCCAGTGTTCGGTGTCACATGATTCTTCAGAAATCATTCTAATATGCTGATTTGCTGCTTAATGTTGAAATTATGTTATTAGCATGGAGTAAATTCCTGAATACAGTATAATTAATGCAACAGATTGCAATGTATGCAGTATATTTGTGGCGTTGAAATGGAAATGGACCCCTCTAGTACATATTACAGAACTATCAGTAGAGATGTTATTTCGTGCAGCAGATTCAGTAAACAAACAACAATGAAAGCAGAATGATGCGCAAAATTGAGGTTGAAATCATTTTGTTCATTGCCTTTTGTCTCAATCGAGTGGCAAAACAATGCATCCAGAGACAATTAATCATTCTTAGTGATCACTGCATTCATGCAGCTCAGAAAACCCAACGGCCAAGCGACTGAAATAAAGAACAAACTTTGCATCATTCTCATCTCAGAGTCAAACTCGCTGTCAGCCTGTCGCACATAACAGGACACTTAAAGCATAATTGCATAGAATTATGTCTTCACCATAACAAGGGCTACGGAGACGGCTAATTAGTTACGATAAATGCTCAAGATATTCAAGACAGTAAGTTTGAATCCTCTTAAAACATAATAAACATGATTTCATAGTCTGGGATAATAATAGCTGGCCACTAATGATTGTTTATCATCTTAAAGAGACAGTTCACCAAAAAACTCTCATCCAAACCCAAATTCGGTCTTGTTCTTTACACAAGGATATCATACGACTTCAGATGACTTGAAATAAAGTGCACAAGTCAAGAATTAAATAAAAAAAAAAAAAAAAGACACAAATTATATATATATACAGTACTGTGCAAAAGTCTTAGGCCACTAGTATTTTCACCAACAAAAAAAAATGGTTTAAAGTCAGTTATTTCTATCTCTTGCTGAAGTGTGTCAGTAGGAAATATTGGTTTACATTTCTAAACATTCATTCTGCCATTAATTGTAATAATCCAGTGAGATTTTTGTTTGCACAAGGAGTCTGACAACAGCCAGTGCTCCACACAGAGATCTGATCTCACCATCATCCAGTCTGTCTGGAATGACATGAAGAAACAGAACAAACTGAGACAGACTAAATCCAGAAGAACTGTGGCAACATCTCCAAGATGCTTCAAGAAACCTACATGCAAAGCTACCTGAAAACTTATGCGCAAGTGTACCTAGGGCAAAAGCAGTTTTAAACGCAAATATGGTTTACCAAATGTTGATTTAATTTAGTTAATAGAAGTTAATTGATAAATAAAATCTATTTAAGACATTATTTTTGACAGCATCCTCATTTTACAGCATTTTTACACAAGTGCCTAAAACATTTAACAGTACTTTGCATGTAGGTTTCTTGAAGCATCTTGGAGACGTTGCCACGGTTTCTGGATTTAGTCTCAGTTTATTCTGTTTCTTCATATCATTCCAGACAGACTGGATGATAGTGAGATCAGATCTCTGGGTGGAGCACTAGCTGTTGTCAGACTCCTTGTGCGAACAAAAATCTGACTGGATTATTATTACAATTAAAGGCAAAATGAATGTTTGGAAATGTAAGCTGATATTTCCTACTGACACACTACAGCAAAAGATAGAAATAACTGACTTTAAACCATTTTTTTGAGCTGGTGAAAATACTAGAAGCCCAAGACTTTTGCACAGTACTATATATATATATATATATATATATATATATATATATATATATATATATATATATATATATATATATATTTTTTTTTTTTTTTTTTTTTTAATTAATAATATCTAAATAATAAAAAATAAATAATAATATATTTAAATATAAAATAAATAATAATTACATAATATGTATATAAATATTATAGAATATTTTAATGAAAACTGAAATAAAAGCTTACAGATTTATAACAACAAACAGGTAAGTAATAATGTAAATGTGACCCTGGACCAATAATAAGCTTTCCATTGATGTAAGATTTGTTAGAATAGGACAATATTTGGCCGAGATACAACTATTTGAAAATCTGGAATCTGGTGGTGCAAAAATAAATAAATAAATAAACTAACTTAGAAAATGGCCTTTAAAGTTGTCCAAATTAAGTTCTTAGTAATGCATATTACTAATCAGAAATTAAGTTTTGATATATTTATGGTGGGAAAAATACAAAATATCTTCATGGAACATGATCTTAATATTCTAATGATATTTGGCATAAAAGAAAAATAGATAATAATGACCCGTACAATGTATGTAAAATATACCCGTGCTACTTAAGACTGGTTTTGTGGTCCAGTGTCAAAAATTTGTACATAATATTACTTTTTAATTGAACTATTCCTTTAAGCCTTATTTAGTACATGAAGAGAAAACAAATAGATTTTATTAAAATCTAATTGACTTTTAAGCTAATAACACTCTTATCAAATGATACACAAATATGCAAGTACATTCAGAGAGGCATAATCTTAATGCATAATTCATATTTTTGACCTTTTAACTGTATAGTCCAACTATTCTGTTATTTAAAAAGCCACTGATACTGTAACTAGCTCATAAGAGCGGAAATGACATCTTTGACTATGTTTATTAATGTACTTTATTGAGTGCATTTGTTCTGTCTGTTGTCTTTGAATGTCTGACATTTACCGCAGTCGCAGATTCACCTTACTTACGCTTTTCTACTGTAATGAAGACTAACACATCAGCCTAATTCTGCAGACAAGGCAGTCAGAAACAACTATACCCTTCTGGACTATATGCACTGTAAACGGTTTATTATATGCTGATCCATCCATAATGTCAGCGTTTGCCCTTAACTCCGGTCACGGTTAACGAAGGCTGTCCCCGTCCAAGGGCGTTTCATTATTTCCATCCTCCGTGGCAAGTGTGTATTGTTGTGTGTAGTGTTTTGCGTGAAACGCTCATTGTGTAATGACTAAAAAAATCTCTAGGCAATCAATCAACCTTTGTGTCACGGCACAAAAGCCTGCCTGCTGCTTTATGGAAATACGACGATAACATTGCCCGCGTAAAGAGGTCCCACCTGATAAATAAACACAAAACTTTACCTTCGCCGTGTTTGTCCGTAATCCCATTGTTTGCTTGATTTATATTGATTCGTTCTGTCTTCAGCTGTTTTGCCATTTGCAACTGTTATTATCATCATCGTTTCATCATGCATAACAATGAGCTCTTTTACACTTGAGCCGACGGCTGTTATTTGTAATCTCAAGATGTTTTCATACTCTAATAGAGCGACTTGTTCCACTTAACTTCGTCTAGATGAGATTCTGCTTTATTAGGTCTGTTTTCCAACCATCAGATCGTTCTTCATGAGCAAAAGGTGTATAAAATCACGGTTATTTGATTCATAGTGTGTTTGAGAATTGAGATGAGGTCACTCGGGTAGGTTTTATGCACTAAGTTGGCAGTGAAACCAAATCAGGCAAACATCATGTGTCATGTGGTGAGAAATCTGTACCCTGCTGCTATTTTATCTTGATGTCTTGATGAATGCAAATTGCAGGATTCTCTAGATATTCACAACTTCAAACAATAACTGAATGCATTTTTATTAGAGTGCTGCTCTATCTGTATTTAACCACTGAACCATGCAGATGATGTAATTCTGATGTTTTTATGTTGTGTTCACACTTCAGACCTTGATTTAAGGGAGACCGTATATAAAGCTTGTTTTTTTTTTTTTTTTTTTCTTTTTCTAAAGGTTTGCATGTTGAAAACGCACATAAACTTGATTACACGCACATCAAACGTCAAGGTTTATCTACTAATGCAGTCTACTTTCAGATAAGCTGAATAGTGTGCATAGAATAAATCTGTTGTAGTGTTTGTAGTTATTGGAATTTATGTAATACAGCTTTTATTCTCAGGAAGGAAAAACTAAAAAAATTGTGAAATATTATTACAATTCAAAATAAGTGTTTTCTATTTGAATATATTGTAAAAAGCAATTTATTCCTGTGATCAAAGCTGAATTTTCAGCATTATTACTTCAGTGTTCAGTGTCACATGATCCTTCAGAGATCATTCTAATATGTTGATTTGATGCTCAATAAACATTCTGATTATTACCAATCTTAAAAATCTAGAAAAATCTAAATAATGTTTATTTAAAAAGAATAGGAGAATTCAAAAGATTGTTTGTAATAATTAATGTTGCTAAATATGAGCAATAGTTTAAACAAAAAATAAAATTAAAATAAAAATCTTACTGACCCCAATCACATGCAAAAACCATTGGTACCATTTATTTGAAATCTTCATAAATGAAGGCCTATGTGTACTTTTAATGAGTATGCATGCAAAAGCATTTTTTTTCTTCTTCTTCTTTTGATGCTTAAGAAAAACAAATCATGATTTGAGGTAAAATTTCCACACATATATTAAGTGACATACTCATCATAACACTGCATGCAGGAAAATGCCAGTTTTCATACATATTTTCTTATAAATATATGGACGTCTCATTTTGACTGCTTGTAAAAAGTTTTCTGTTATAGAAAGGGGTTTTTATTGGAATCAACACCTCCTACATAATGACACGTAATGTGAACTGTCAGTCATTTCAGGGTTGCATTAAATGCTTGACCTGCTTCTTAACTAATGTTGCCATCACAAGACATACAGGAAAGAATGTATTTCGCTCGAGTATGAAGTTAACAATTACAAAACCTTTTGGACTTTTCACCAGTGTCTCAGTGACAGAAATAAAACCTTTGAATGGAACCAGATATGAGAAACTGAGATGAGACTTTTAAGAGCCGGACCAGCTTCAGCAAATGTGATTTGTGGTATTGCGATTCCCTTAAATCTCATCTGGACGGCCGCTGGCGCGATCAATGTGATTCAGATACAGCTGAGAGAGAATGTGTACATGTTTTCTTTGGTGAAATCAAGACGCCTGCTTTTAGATTGCAATTCATTGTCACTTAATAAAAAGATCACGGCCTTGCTTTTATTGCTTTAAACCGAAAGGTGACACCTTTAGTCTCGCAAGGCCAGCTGAGCGAAAAGCAATTTCACTCGTATGACGAGGCAGAAACAATATAAGCCATTATAAGTCATAGCTGCTCTTTGAGATTTCAGTTTCATATATACGATCGCTGCATTGTTTTGAAGTGACAGACAGATGCTTGACTGATAATATGAAGCCTTATAAATGCTTTCAGTGTTATTTCAGAGACATAAATGCTCAGTAATGTCGTTAAGTATATTGTTGATGGATGTACGGTCTTTTCATTTATCAAGCCAGTACAGATGGTCGCTCCTTATGGCTGTGATACAAGAGTTATGGTCGGAGAATTTCAATTTCCCTCGCAGTCGGGGATCTTATACACCGAGTCAATATATGTTTAATAGCAAAGACTTATTTTTTGGATAATTTGGCAGCTAATTTGATTGTTTTCATATATATGACATAAAAAGTGAAATAAGTAAGGAAAGATCAACTCGGAGATGTCAGTATTTGATTGTGAGCAATAACAAATAATGGCACCTGAAGTGACAATTAGATTTCCTTACTTATTGCTTAGTGATTCTGCTAACTATGAGGCTTTGACGGCTAACTTAACTCGTAATAGAAAGAAAAATGAATGACGACGGTCACTGTGTGTGAAGATGAGGCTGTCACAACTCTGTAATAAATCACAGGTTGTTATGAGAGACAAGATTGACAGCAACGCCACCCTTAAACTGCAATTCACGTCTAGGGCAAATCAAACACTACAATGAAATGTCTGGACCAGGAGGTCAAGGTTTGGCTGGTTAGTGTGGTAAACTTAGTCTGTGCTGGTAAATGCACCACTATGCAGCCACAATAGTGATATTGCTCTCACGAGTAAAAGGACTGGGTTTCATGTTAAATGCATGGCTGTATATTTGAAAAGATAAATAATGCATCTTATAGAAGAAGTCTGGCCAAACTGATGTTTTTGCATTTATTAGTGATGCCATTGTATGTTTAAGTATATTTCTTGGCAGCATAAACAGTTCAGCATTTATTTGTGAAAAAGTTACTTTGTAACTCACAATTGCATGTTCACATCTCACATTACTGAGAAAAGAAGTAAAAAAAAAAAAGTCATAATTTGCAACTATAAACTTGCAATTGAGTAAATTAAAGTGAAAAAATAAAATTGTGAGTTGCAATTACCTTTTTTAGAATTTTATTCAGTGGTGGAACCATTTCTATTAAAATAAATAAATAAATAAAAACAGTAATATTTTGAAATATTTTTTACAATTTAAAATTATTATTTTCTATGTGAATAGAAATACAGCTCTTATTCTCACCAAAGATGCATTTTTTTTGGATCAAAATGATAGTAAAAATTGCAAAATATTATTATAATACAAAATAAGTGCTTTCTATTTGAATATATTGTAAAATGTAATTTATTCCTGTGATGCAAAGCTGAATTTTCAGCGTCATTACTCCAGTATTCAGTGTCACATGATCCTTCAGAAATCATTCTGATATGCTGATTTGCTGCTCAAGAAACATTTCTGATTATTGTTTTTGTGAAACACTTATGGATGATTTAATCAGGTTATTCATCCAAGGACATATAGGCCTACTGTATTTTCAACATATAACATATATACACATATGTAGCTAGAAGTCCACATGAAATCAAAATTGACTTTATTTTTCAGTCCAGCACAATTCCCTCTGTATTGACTTTCAATCAAAAAATGTCACTTAACAGCACTTTCATACAGACAGTGATCACATGTGGGAGTCTTTTCAAGTACTTTTCGTCCTTTCTTATTCATATCTTTATGAGCCCAGATCATTTGAGAGATATGAGCTTGGAAACGTCTACCTAAACAGCGCTGTCAGCGGTTAAATTACCTATTAAGAACGCTTTTGCAAATTACACTGGGTCTAATTGGCTAAGTGATTAATTATCTGATGTATTTTAACATCATTAGCATAATCTGGAGATCATATATATTTATTAAGCGCGAAACTGTCCCAGCGCTGAGTCAGCGGGAACGAAAGGTCAAAACGGTGGATATGTTGTCTCGATGGTCTCCGTTGAGGAGGAATGTGCACACGGTGATCGTCCCCCTGGGATTCAAGCGAAAAATAAAAACGACACGAACCAATTAACTGGATCTTATCCCAGTCATTTAGATGCTTGAGATAGTCAACTAAGAATAGAAAGTCTTGTGAAGCTCATTTTGAGCACGAATGGGATTAATCTTTTTATTTTATTATTTGCTGCTTCCCGTAGTTAGCCAAACGGTCTCAAAGCATCGTCTACACATGGCCTGCTTCAAAGAACTGCAACCATTAAGTGCAGAAAGAATCAATTGTGTAATGTAATTTGGATGATTTATTATGCATTCGCATATATGAGATGGCACTTTCCATGAACAGGGTGTCCTTTGGTCTCCAATTACATTTTAAAAGCATTAGAGTTACAAATCACAAAGTTTTTGTAGCGAAAACTATTAGATATGTTAGATAAGTTATTATATAACAAGTTTAATATAGCATGAATAGTGGATAGTTTTAAGCACATCTCTTGAAATGAGGTTTTTAACCTGTTCACCACACAGATCTGGATTTCTCGGCTGGATACAACAATTAGTCATCATTGTTGGAAAGTTCTATTATTGAAAAAATATATAATACATTGATGTTTATTTAATATTAATGGCTAGAAAAATCACAAAACACTGTAAACTGAATTTAGACAGTTGTTTTGGTAACAAGGTTGTAAATATTGCACATAAAATACATTCAAAATTAAGCAGCTCATATTAAAATTTAGTTTGACAAGCCAAGGTTCATGATTAAACTTTCCTTAGGTTTAAGCGCCTCTCTTCTCTTACCATTTACTGAAAAAGCATCAGAAAGCATTTTTAGTCTCAGAGCCTATTTTATGCCATATTTATGGAAACTGCCATATTTCAGAATCAGATGAGAAAAGAAGCAAAGAACAAGAATCCTTCACTGCCGGCCACAAAAAAAAGTTTGCAGGTTATTATGGAATAAAAATAAATGAAATCAATAAGAACAGTCAGTAAGTCAGGGAAAGGCAGATGCCATAACTAAATCACATCGCCTTGAGGATCGATCCACATAGGCGAAAAATTGCATCTGCCTCAGAAAATAAATAAAAGGATTAAAGCATGTATAATCTGATTAAGGAAAGTAACTGTTTGCTTGAACAGTGGCTTAAAAGACTTAACGCAGTGAAATGCCACAGTGAGGACTCCAGCAGACACTTCTGCAGGCCGACCGGCTCTGAGGCCTCTGGCACACACATCACAGATCAAAACATGAGTGTCCTGCTTTAATTACTGCTTTGATTATTTGTGCCGTTGCACAATAATCATCAGACTACAACAAAATAATGTATATTTATATATAAAAATGCTATTAACATTTAAATATTATTAATATTGAATTAATATTTAAATTATTATTTGTATTATGCATGTACAGTATGTGCACATGCACAATGTTATTTTAGTATCACTGTTATAGTTTTTACAATATTTTGAATTAGTTTTTTTTTTTATATACTATAGTTGTAATATTAATTTTAGTTAAAGTGTTAGTCATTTTGTTGTGTTTTTGACATTTTTAGTCACTTTTATTTTTATATATGTATATATAGTTTATTGTAAAGTTCTGGTGCAAAGTTCTTACTGTATATTGTATAATGCATTTTTATGAAATAAAGATGCTCTATATGTGATCACTAGTCATGAATTAGTGGTTTTCAATGTTTTTTAGTAGTTTATCTGTTGTTTATTTGTGTTTGTGACAATATTAAGTAAATAATCATTAGACTACAAAAATAAATGCATAATTAGTCAGATCTATATCTGTCTATCTGTCTGTCCATCCATCCTTCTATCTATCTGTGTATCTGTCTGTCTGTCTATCTATCCATCCATCTATCTGTCTATCTGTCTGTCTATCTATCTATCTATCTATCTATCTATCTATCTATCTATCTATCTATCTGTCTGTCTGTCTATCTATCTATATGTCTGTCTGTCTATCTATCCATCCATCCATCTATCTATCTGTCTGTCTGTCTGTCTGTCTGTCTATATGTCTGTCTGTATATCTATCTATCTATCTATCTATCTGTCTGTCTGTCTGTCTGTCTGTCTGTCTGTCTATATGTCTGTCTGTCTATCTATATGTCTATCTATCCATCTGTCTGTTTGTCTTTCTGTCTATCTGTCTGTCTGTCCATTTATCCATCTATCTATCTATCTATCTATCTATCTATCTATCTATCTATCTATCTATCTGTCTATCTGTCTGTCTGGCTGTCTGCCTGTCTGTCCTATCTATCTATCTATCTATCTATCTATCTATCTATCTATCTATCTATCTATCTATCTGTCTATCTGTCTGTCTGGCTGTCTGCCTGTCTGTCCATTTATCTATCTATCTATCTATCTATCTGTCTGTCCATTTATCCATCTATCTATCCATTTATCTATCTATCTGTCTGTCTATCTGTCTGTCTGTCCATCTATCTATCCATCTGTCTCTCTGTCCATCTGTCTGTCCGTCTATCTATCTATCCGTCTGTCTGTCTGTCTATATATCTATCTTACATATAAAATAAGATCTCTATACACACACAAACATGCATTTTTAGACAATTATGTTGCATTTCTATGAATAAAAGGCTTTAGAGAAAGCTGCTTATATCTTTGCTCATGACACCTAAAATCTCTTAATAAAACTGTATAACGTCAAGTTGCTGTAATGTGCTCAGTGTGAAAGACCCTTCAGACAGCACTGAGACACTTCAGAGACTATTATAATTGCACAATATAAATTTCAACCCCTAGAAACCTCCCAGATGACATTCAAGACAAAAACATGTTGAGTATGAAGTCATCTAAGTGGTCGTCCTTGTCAAACAAACGAATTAATCAGTCTGGGGTAACTAGTTGCACATGGGTACATAATGTAATAGATTAAGAATACAGCTGATTCTGGGCTCGCTACAGTGAGAATCAAACAGGATATCAGACTGTTCGTGTCATCTGCCAAAGCTTTCTGAATACACAATCACAGATTTATTCTGGAGTACCAATCTGCTGCGACAATCGTTCTCCGCACGTACAAGATATAATTCTTGCAATGTGGCAGCCTATTATCCAAAGCACTGGAGCTTCAAAACGAGCAAACGGAGATGTTAGCAGACGTGCATTATGGTGACAACTCTATCTACAGCGTCTATAGGCAAACAACAGCAGAAATGAACCATGTAGGCGTGGACTTAAACCGAGATGATCTTTAGTCAAAGACTGTTGTGTTGATAGTTAATATTGGTTTTGATTTGCGTTTGTCTTTATTTAGTCAGGCAGCTTGCTTTATGCATGTTATTTTAGCTGTCAATTAAGTTATATAATTATATTAATATAATTTCTTTTTCTTAACTATAATAACCTGTCTGTTATTATAACCTGTCTTCTATAGAGATCTCAGTATGAACTCAAAAGCAGACGATCTGAGCTGATATCCACACGAATTGTGTAGTTTTATACTCATGTGTTTATATTCTTAGAAGACACCAAGTTTATACTTAAATGTAGCATAACTGAGAACTTTCTTTATGTGCAAAACTTTTTAATGATCTGCATGGTGCACCTCTGAGAAAAGCATCCTCAGAGCAATAAGATATTCCTCTGGGCTTCACACAGCTCATTTGTCTGACTGCCGCTGTAATGTGGAAGTTGAAGCTGGTTTTTGTTTTTTGTTTTGTGTTCAGCTGCTGCTGCTGTAGGATGTAATATTGCTAGGCTGGAGGTGGAGGAGGACTTTCATCTCTCAGGAGAGAAGATCGAGTCATCCGAGGTAAATGTTAGAGAAACAAAATGCCAACAGGTTAGTGGGTTATGATCAAAGTGTCCAGTCTGGGATGAGGTTGGGCCGATGAGGGCAGAGTGGTTTGCTCAGACGCACATACTGTACACAGACAGGAGCTCAGGTGGCGTGTTTCCCAGAATGCACTCTATTTTTTAAAGGCTTGATTGGAATACAGAATCTGAACACTTGAGTCACATTTAAACATTTAAATGCTGTTGTATTAAATCAAATCTTTGCATCTAAAGCGCTGCAGGAATTTTTTTTTTTTCACTAATGTTCACTTTTCTTAATGTTTAAAGTTTCAGTTTGTCTGAATCAGCTGGTTTTTCAGTTATTTTTAGTGGATCAGGTGTAGGTCCTCCACAGGTGTCAAAAATCCTATCAACTAGCACCAGTGCTATATTTGATTATCATGGATATACTGTTTATTATTATTATATGTAATTAATATTAAGGGGAGACACTGCAGGCAGAAACACTGTTTTTTGCACCTGTCAAGTTTGAGGTTTTGGCCTTTTTGTTTTTTCATGAAGTGATTTTTTTTGTTTATGTTTTTTTTTTTTTTTTTTTTTTTTTTTTTTGTCAGACTAGTGGAAAGAAAACATCCAAAAGTCGCTGGTAAGTGTTTCTTTTACAGCATTTTATCTATTTGTTTCAATAGATTTCAATTACACTACATATTTTTGAAGGCCTTTTTCTCCTACACTGAGCCATAAATCTCCACTTCAGTAGCACTTACACACACCAAACTTTACTTTTATTCCTGTCTGTATCCTGAAGGTTTTTACAGAGGGATTTGTTCATATATAATTTGCTTGATTATATGCAACATTTTATTCCCCCCAAAATTGGGAAAATACATTGTTTTCTGTCTAAGTATTTCTGAATTATAGAGTGACAAAAATGAGACACAAATATTCCCTCTGTAAAAACATTTGACTCTAATATGTCAAAATTAAACAAGAATTTTGAAACTGACCTCATCCACTGTACTAGAAATGTATGCAAATTAGCACATATTTCATGAAATAATGCCTTATTTGCATATTTAAACTTTTTTGAAAACTTGTAATACAAAAATTTTTAATTTTCAGTTTTCCTTGAAATTATAAAGATTTAATTGTAATTTTGTAGTGTTTTTGTCATTTTCATTGTTCATAGTTTATATATAGTTTTGTATTTTTTAATTCAGTCTGTTATTTTAGCGCTTTCATTTAAACTAAATGAAAATCAGAAACTAGCTGAAATAAAATGTTTGCTTTTAGTGAAGTTTAGTTCTAATTTTATTTTTTTATGTATTTATTTTTAAATTTCAGCTTTAGTTACTGCATCTTAAATTAAACAAATATGATAAATGCAACTAGCTGGAATAAAAGATACATTTTTTCCCTAGTGTTTTTATTTCTGTTTTAAGTTTGAATTCTTTTATTACTTCAGCTTAAACTAAATGAAAATGAGAAATGTTAACTAGCTAAAAATAGTTCATTCATTCATTCTATTAAAATGTATTTTATTTCAAGTAATGTGTATATTTATTAACATAGTTTCAGTTTTAATTAGAGTTAACAACAATAAAAACCCTGCTAGCAAAACACACACTTTTTGTCTTTTTTGACACTACAATCTACTGTTTTTAGATAACTTCAAAATGTACAAACTTTACTATATATATAGTACCTCCTAAAGTCTCTTTTCTGCTTACTATTTTTCTGTTTCGTCAGTTTTTATTTCTCAACTTATTGACCTTGATGCAAAAGTTTCTTTTCTGCTACTGTAAAAGCTCAAGAGGGCTTACAGCAGGAAAAACCAACAACGAATACCTCATGTATGCTTTGGAAGACAAATGCTGATCTTTAAAACGATCCACTCACTCAATAAGCTCAAACAAGCACAAAACCAGGACGGGCGTCTCAGAAAGCCCTGCGGTATTTGGAATAGACCAACGATTGCATCGCGACCTGTCGTTCAGTCAAGAGCCACTCATGCGCCGCATACTGGATGTTTACAGCTCACTAGGCCTGCGGTCCGGGCCGAATCAATATGGCCCTCTTTTTACGCTCCAGCTCCCAGCCGTCCACCCCGAACGCCCCGAGGACTGGACTACGAGAAAAGGTAAGCCACGTCAAAATGTGCAAGGCAAATTAAGAGACTGATAGAGGTAAATTCGGCTTTCCACCTGCTCTCTTTCCCTTCGTGTTATGTCCGTCTTGTTTTCCAGATGCATTCCAACAGGTCTTGTTTTTTCCGTGTCATTGGCCGCCCGTCCGTCCCTCCATCTGACAGAACAAAGCGGCAGGCGGACTCTTGTCTCTGGGTCACCTTGCACAAATTCCTTGGTGGCAAAAAGGACATAAGAAAATAACCTAATTTGTGGCAGCATGTTCAGGGTTACTAAAAATACATTAAGGCTTTTATTTGCACTTCAGAAGGGTTGCGATGAACCGCAGTGGCCTTGACTTCTTTCGAAGACACTAATGAGAGGATTTTTTTTTTTTAGTAGAGGCCTCCGGAAAAAATCTAATTTTTAGCTTTCTACATCCAAAGATAGTTTACTACTTGTAAAGCAAGTGATTTTTAAGGTCTTTATATAATGAAACTCAGCAGATGCGTTTAAAATGTGGCTTGAAAGAACAAGAATTACAGCGATAAAGCAATAAATCACTTAGGATTGTGCTGAAGAACAACTCTTAAAGGAACAGTTCACAAAAAATGAAATTCGCTGAAAATGTACTAATCCACACCACTCCAGTACATCAATTAACATCTTGTGACATGAAAAGCTCTGTTTATAAAAAACAAAAACAAAAAAAAAAAAAACAAATCTGTGATCAAAATGTTTTTCACTTCAAACCGTTGCTTCTGGCTAAAATACAAAACCCATAATCCATAATAACGCTTCCTCCAGAGAAAAAGTCTTGGTGCTTCATCTCCTCAGATGAAGCACCATTTACAAGCCAAAACAGCTCTAAACAAATATGTGGGTGGATTTTGATATGAGAGACAACAAGAAATTGACTTTTTTTTTTTTTACAGTTATTATGGACTTATAATTTATCTAGAATCAATAGTTTGTTAATCAATAGTTAAAATGCCTTAATAATAAATTTGTTTCTTACTAACACACAGCTTTTCGCTTTACAAGATGTTAACTGATGGACTGGAGTGATGTGGATTACTTGTGGATTATTGTGATGCTTTTATCAGCTGTTTGGACTCTCGTTTTGACGGCACCCATTCACTGAAGAGGATCCATTTGTGAGCAAGTGATGAAGTGCTACATTTCTCCAAATCTGTTCCTTTTAAGAAAAAATCAGAAAAAAGAAAAAACAGAAAAAAAGTTTACAGTAATATTGCAAAATGTTATTACAATATAAAATAATGTTTTTTCTTGTTTCAATACTTTAAAATGTTATTTATTCCTGTGATGCAAAGTTGAATTTTCATCAGCTGTTGCTCCAGTCTTAAGTGTCACGTGATCCTTCAGAAATCATTCTAATATGCTGATTTATTATTAGAATTATCAATGTTGGAAACAGTTGTGCTGCCAAATATTTTTTTTGGAACCTGTGATTTTTTTTTTTTTTTTCTTTTTTCTGACTCTTTGATTAATAACAAGTAAAGAAAAACAGCATTTATTCAACAATGTAAATTTATGCTTATCACTTTTTATTAATTTAACACATCCTTGGTGAACAAAAGTATTAATTTCTCAAAAAAAAAAAAAAAAAATCTAAATTCAAAAAAAGAAAGAATAAAAATTTACTGACCCCAGAACAGTTTGAACAGTAGTGTATATTGTTAGAGAACCTTTCTATTTTAAATAAATGCTGTTCTTTTTAACCTTTGATTGATCAAAGAATCCTAAAAAAAAAAAGTATCACAGCACAATATTAAGCAGCACAACTGTTTCCAACATTAATAATAAATCAGCATATTAGAATGATTTCTGAAGGATCATGTGACACTTAAGACTGGAGTAACAGCTGATGAAAATTCAGCTTTGCATCACAGGAATAAATTATATTGTAAAGTATATTAAAATAAAAACTATTATTTTATATTGTAATAACATTTTGCAATATTACTATTTATTTATTTATTTGTTTGTTTGTTTGTTTGTTTGTTTGTTTGTTTGTTTGTAGCAGTTAATTAGAATAACACTGGTGCCCGAATGGAAAATTAGTTAATTTTTATAGCATGTCGAATTCATAAACAGTCTTTTCAGTGATGGAGATGCTTTTTCTTTTATGTATTTGAGAAGGTTTAACAAGATTGATAGTAGCAAGGGTTGCTCAAGGTCACACTTACAGTCCATTTCCTTTCTTTGCACTGTAGCATTAAGACCAATCATGCCGTTTGGGATCAAAAGCATCCTGGGATTACATAAGACCTCTTTACTCGCCGCTAACAGACAGCAAAGGTGAACTCACCCGCGGTGCGGCGCGTAAATGTGAACATAAGTGTTTTATTGCAGATCTAAATTGCGAGTTGAGTGACAGATCACCTGTACTGCTGTGTGGGATCTTTTGATGTTCCGTTTCATTATCATTAAGAGAGAAGCAGCTTGCGGTCTCTTTATTTTACGCCCCGGCGGTGTAGCGGTACATGCCGGCGGTCGCGCCCGACAGCTGTAAATAAATGAAGAAAAAGTAACTCCGTGGGGAAACGCATAGGATTTGCTGACTTGTCTTTGTCATTGGAATCTGTTTTTTTTTTTTTTTTTTTCTTTCCTTCCCCCATTTATTTTTTCCATTTCCCTTTTTTTTGGCCAAGCTACATTTCATTTGCCAATTCATCACAGACTACACTCTGTTGCATTAATTTCCATCACAGTAATATAGTTTCCGTGATTAATTTTTCGGTGCTTTAACTTTTTTTTTTTTTTTTTTTTTTTTTTTTAAACCTACGGCTTCGCATATAAAAACGCACAGAAAAACAGCCATTATTTAATATCGAGCAGGAGACTGAAAGAGAAACCGGCGGTAATGAATGCGTGTCTCTCCGGTGAGCCGTTCGCGAGAACTTCATCACTCTTGATAGCCACCGCGGTTCCGCACAGATTCGGTTATGTGCGCAATGCATGCTGGGAGTCCGTTGGACGCCATTAATGTGAGTAACACTAATAAAGATGGACCAGTTTTGGACGTGTTTAGCTGTGTGTGTGCGCGCGTGTGGTGGATATTTATGTGAAAATAAATAAATAAATAATCTCACAGTTGGTTTTAAATCAGTCCTTACCGACGGTATGTGGAGCAGCTGGTGAGGGAATGGAATTACATTTATCATGCTGTGAGCGAGTTGTGTGGAAACAGCCTACTGTTAGCGCTGATGATTAGGATTATAAGGTTCATCTGCAAACACACACTGTAATACACATGCTCGATACACACGCTCACAGACCTGACATGTACTCAATGTGTGAGACTTAATATAGCAGTTTACTGACCTTGACTTGCTGTCACATGACAACAAAATGGATTATTGCATGTTGGTTACAACCACTTTAAATCTGGCAGACACGTTTTTCACATATTAATAATATTTCCACAAAAAATGTTTATTTAAGCAATTTGTAATAATGAATAAATATTGGATTCATTTATTTATTTTAGTATTTAATAATATTATATAGAATATTTCACTGGAAATAATAAAATCTATTTATTTATTTATTTATTAAATACATATAAAATTTTAATAACACTGATCATATGAAATAAAAAATAATACAAATTTCAGCTTTTTGAAACTTAACTATTTATTTAAGAGATTTACAATATTTAATAATATATAATTCATCATTAAACACTATGATTGATAAATAATGAATTGTATTATAACATTTCATTAGAAACAACATGAATTTCAGCTTTAAACATTAAACATAAATATTATATTACTATTTAATGTTATCATATTTAATTACAAATAATACCATTTTTGTTTATTTATAATTTACTATTTAATAATCTAATAATACTATTTATCTTATTTAATTAAAAATAATAAAAAATATCAGCTTTTTGAGACGTACCTGTTTATTTGAGATATTTACAATATTTAATAATATCATATAATTCATCATTAAGCACAATAAAATGATTAATTGTATTTATAATATTTAGTTAGAAATATGATTTTCAGCTTTTTTAGATAGATTTATTTATTTAGTGATATATAAAATTGTAAACGTTATTTAAGAATGTTATTATTATATATATTATATATTATATATTATATATTATATCATTATATTAATGTTATTTATTTATTTATAATCTTTAAATACATATTTTAACCATTTTAATAATACTATTGTTTATAATATTTAATTAAAAATACAATTTTGAGACTGACCTGTTTATTTAAGAAATTTGGAATATTTAATATTTCATCATTAAAAACATAAAATATGTAACAATATTGTTTACAATATTTACTTAGAAATTCTATGAATTTCAGCTTTTTTAGATTAGTTAGTTAGTTAGTTAGTTAGTTAGTTAGTTAGTCAGTTAGTTGATATTACAAATAATAATAGCAGTGTGATTGTCCCAGGTTTAGCATAGTAAATTTATACTGTATGGCTCACAAAATGTTAACATCAATTTAAATTCAAAATATATTCATCATATGGACATTAAGGTCTGTGCGAATTGAATTTTTTATGTATTTCCTAATAAATGAGTTTATCTGACGGGGGAAAAAACAAAACAGCGGCATGCCATTGACCCTATTAGAAGTCATGCAGAATTATTATTAAATATCAAAACCCCGCATTGGTATTAAAAAAATGATGGCTTGCTTTCCTGCAGGCATGCCTTTGTATATTGCGTTTGCAGCTTAGGCATTCTGTAACTCACCCTAATGGAGTCTCAGTCCAGGCAACAAGCCTGAGGACAATGCAGCACAATGGCTTCTGTTCAGACCTCAGCAAAGTTCTGGAGCCACCAATGGATGTACAATTTATGGGCAGAGCAGTGCCGTACGCTTTCAAGTTCAATGGCGTTCTCGGGTTTGAACTTTTTTCCCCCGGCGGCGCTGCCGTGGCATTGTGCTACTGCTCAAAAAAGGGGAAAAAAATTCAATTCCGGTTTCTTTCATCCCACTGAGGCCACCTGGGGAATCACTGAGCAGTTGCATGGAAATGAACATTTACAAAGGAAGACGGCGTGTGTATTAAGAGTCCATATTTCCCTCATTTTTATGGATTGCTTAGTTAAAAATAAACAACTTTAAATGATTAGATTTGTGCGAGGCTTGAAATGGCACCACGCAGGTCTACAAAAAATGATGAGATCTTCATTCACACATAATTATCTAGAGGAATAGGGACTATTAAAGTGCAATGATGGATAAAATTGATACGAGTCATGTTAGGAAGTGTGCAAGACAGTTTTAAGAAAAAATTTCTGTGTCTTTTTATTCTTTTCTTTTTTAGGACATAACTCCGATGGGCTTTCAGATATTTACCATGTTATAAAACCTATCTACATAGCATTTGAAGGCAACACAAAGGCTGTTTTAAAAAGTTGGACCAAGTTTAACCAAATTCTGTGATAGAATCATGTGCTATATTATTATATTTCTTTTTCAGAGATATGATGAGCTCAGTGAAAAATTCACCCAAGATACTGGACGAGTCAATAGAGATGTTGATGAAAATGGGCTCAAGGGCCCCAAAGGGCACTTTTTGATTTCATTTCATTCATTTAAATAAATTTTCATTTGAGAAACATTGTTGCTGTGAACTGTTCATTTACTAAAAGCAGACTATACAGGACTTCTTGCATATTCACAAATTGTAAACATTTTACACAAATTATGCTGCTAATTAGGAAAAAAAAAATACATTTTTTCACCTTGATGTACACTAAGTGTTGTTATTGTTAACTAAACTATTTCCTAAAATAAAATAGAATAAAATAAAAGCCTTGGCGCGTTGAAGTACTAAAATTACTGAAACTAAAACTGAAAAAAAAGTTATTAGTTAGACTAAAATTTTAACTAAAAATTAAAATAAAAATATATATAAAGGCTAATTCACAATATTAATGAATACTAAAATAGTATTAAAATCGTACTAAAACAACACTGACCCTAGTTAAAATGCTCTGAAATATTAATAAAACAGATTTTATAGTAACAAAAAGGTCCCATTAGTAAACATTAATAATGAGCACTGCACTTGGCACAGTATTTACTAATCTTTGTTAATGCTAGTAAAAAATACAGCTGTTCGTTGTTAGTAAGGGTTACTTGAGGTTAATTAAATATAATTAACAGATACAACTTTTGATTTTAATAGCCTAGCCTCTTAGTAAATGTTCAAATTAACATATACTAAGATTAAGAAATGCTTTAGAAGTATTTTTAATGTTAACAAATGGATCAAATGGAAAAACTCAATATTTGTGTCTGCGGTGTATTTGTATGCTTATTAAAGCCATCTGTCGCCAGCTATATTAAATCAATCGTGAGTCCCATTGCTTCACTTACTGAGTGTGTAAGAATAAAGTTTAAAATCAGCCACTTATGAGGCTTTGCTTCAGTCAGTAGACAGACAGAAAGGTTTTGCTCTGATGTAATTCATGTGTTTCTGTCACTGAAGGGCAGAAGGGGTCACTTGCAGCAGCTTAACAAAGACCCTCAGCGGACACACGCCGCAGATCAAAGGCCCCGGCACACTGCGCTAATTAAAGGGCCGTTCTGCCGCTAATGTGCAACACTGGCCCTGGCCAATCCAAAGACAAGAGAAGAAAAGAAAGTTAGCAAATGGCGAGGGATTCTTTGCTCGTGCATCATTCAGAATCGAATCAACAATGCATTTGAGATCAATTCAATTCTCTGATTTGAGTTGAGGTTTACAGGATCTAGAATAATGCTTTGCACCTTTTTCAGAAGAGACTTTCTGTTAAAAAAGTGCCCTAAAAAGCTTCAGACAGCTCTGAACAAAGCTATTATCTCTTGTGCCTCGTCCTCCCTGTGGAATATAATGGCAGAGTGTCTAATTAAAGCATAGCTGCGGATCACAGCGGCTCCTTCAGTTCTTTTAGCAGCTCTGTGTTAATTGTAACCTGCTCTCGCTGTCACTGTGTTTCATCTTTTCTCCATCTCTCTGTGTCAGATTCAGTGTTGACCTCTGACCTCTAAGCTTCCTCCTGAGCCATTCCTCAGTATTCACACCAAGCAAGAAAAAGGTATTAAAACAAAGCAGTGCATCCCTATGGAATCCGTGTGTGAAAACAGGAAAGATAAAAGCCGCAAGCATCAACAAACATTCATTCACAGCACTCATTCTGAAGATCAATCTCAAATTCACAAAAAAACATTAGTTTGCATGTCCGTTGAGGAAAGCGATATCTTTGTCACATTATCCTTTCATCTGTTAAGGGTGAAAAAATAAATATAACTCCCTTGTTTACAGCCAAATTTCATTCTTGTAATATAAAAGTCTTTACTACACCATCTAATGGCAGAATAATGAAACTAATTACCATTATGAACGCACACACTGTTTCCCAACACTAAATACTGATATTGAATACTACTATTATAATAATATTTAATAAACAACAACAGCCATCATAAAAGTTGCAAAGCAATTCAGTCAAAAGTACAAAGGCAGCGCTGTGATATACAGCATCAAAGATGCATAAAATATTTTATAATTTATAGAATTTACATGAGTAATTTTATATCTCATGTTTAACCACTTTAGAGACATCAGAGCCAGTGGCTAATTCCAGAAGATCTGGCTGAGGTGAGGCTGCTCTCTGTGGATTCATGAGCGCTGAACAGCCGCTGACGCCTTGGAGGTCACATCTCTGAAAAAATCGAAGCAAACTTTCAAATGTGATGCGATCTGGGAAAACCTGTTGGATGTCGTGCTGGGACTTTTTCAGGAAATTTGAAAAATAGGTTGAATGTCTTTTTTTGTTGTTGTTGTTGTCAAAATTCAGTTTTCATTAAATTATTATTCTAAAACATCTTGTTTATTATCTATGAAAATATCTTGGAAAAATTAATTTGCAGAAAAATAGTGATTTTTTTTTTTTTTTTTTTCAGCAAGCAGAAATTACTGTCTTTTGCTTATGTAAAGAACATGCTTTTTTTCTTAACACCACAAAAACAGTTGATCTAACAATATATTTAATAAAAGTTTTTTTTAATGAATTAATTTATTTTTTTAACATCATGAGATGGCGGAGTGGAACAACGCAGTCAGAAGTACTGTAGCTCCTCATTTAAACGTTCTTACTCCTATCAGTCTGCTCAGTCTTGGTGATGTCAGTGCCCTAAACAATGTTATAATAGACTATTTCACATCCAGAGTTGAAGGATCGAATGATGAAGCTAAAGAGGAGGAGTCCGATGACAGACTTTTATGCACAGTGCACGAACAGGTGCGCTGCGCTCGCTTTTCTAAATGTAAACTACAAGGTACACTATTTGTGCTATCTAAACATACAAGGGGTGATCAAAAGTTCAAAAACTAAACAATGTTAGTCTGTTTGCGTAATGATGCAGTATACCGCTCCTGACCTGAGAGCAGCTCTCCTTAAAACCCGTGAAGTGAAACCCATCTCACTTTAAACACGTTATCAAAATTCATAGCTATCAGCCAACTTAAGATGGCCATAGATTTTGTTACGTTCAAGCTATGGACAAAACAAAAATGTTTTCCAAAGTCTTCAACCCAGCTTTCATATGGTATCAAAACCTAAAAAAAAATGCATGTTTGGAGTCTAAGTCTAAAGTACATTTTCACTTAAAAAAATTCTTAAACCTATATTCTGTGACACAAAAACAGTATCATGGCCCTCAAGTTTTATCAAAAGTTAGATTGCATATGTTAGGGGAGAGCCAAAATCATGCCAACTGAACAGCAGTGCTCAATGCACATACTGTACACATACAGTAGGATTGCAGAACTTTCCCTGAACATGTATGTCAAGCTTTGTGTGTGGCTGGTCCACTTAATGCTTTCTTCTTCCTCTTCTATGGTCTCTTCTACTTTCTCCCCTACTCTCTCCCTTGCTGTCATCTTCACCATCTCTGCCACCACCTCTTCCACTGTCTCCTCTGATCCGGCAACCTTTTTGGGATGCTGACCCTTTGGTGCCCAGAATGAAATAATACTCTTGTGATTTTTTTTTTTTTTTTTTTCCCTGATTTATTTGAAACAAACTAATGCAATGATTAATGTATGCATTGCCAGGATATAAAACATTACTGAAATGATACCCAAAGTGCTCTGCTTTAAGAGATGTATTCTCTAGTCTAGAGGGCTGCATTGAGGAGAAGGCGGTTTTTACCTTTACTGTGGGTGGGAGTGGGCGGTCAAAAAAATATAGCGCGGGTCATTTATCTGTAACTTTCATGAATTCACAGGCTGCAAAAATTATGTGTGTAATGGAAAAGTAATGTAACTAGTAGTGTTACTAATTACTGTTGGCCAGGAGTAATAAGTAAAGTATTAATATAACTTTTGAACGGAGTAACTAGTAATGAGTAATGTATTGCATTTTTTTGAGCAACGAACCCAACACTTCCAAAACAAAGATTCACATATAATTTGCTCACCCCCTTGTCATCCAAGATGTTCATGTCTTTCTTTCTACAGTTGTAAAGAAATTATGTTTTTTGAGGAAAACATTTCTGCATTTTTCTCCATATAGTGGACTGTTATGGTGCCCCGATTTTGAACTTCCAAAATGCAGTTTAAATGCAGCTTCAAATGATCCCAAATGATCCCAAATACGATCCCAGCCGAGGAAGAAGGGTCTTATCTAGCGAAACGATCGGTTATTTTCATTAAAAAAATACAATTTAAATACTTTTTAATATTAAACGCTCGTCTTGCCTTGCTCTCCCTGAACTCTGTGTATTCTGTCTCAAGAGAGTTAGGCTATGTTCGACATACCCTGACTGTCATGAACCGGAACAAAAACAGTCTAGGCAGAATAAGACAAGACGAGCGTTTGGCATGGAAAAGTATATCAATTGTATTATTTTTATTAAAATAACCTATCGTTACGCTAGATGAGGCGCCTCTTTCTCAGCTGGGATCGTTTACAACCGCATTTGGGATCGTTTGAAGCCGCATTTAAACTGCATTTTGAAAGTTCAAAATCGGGGCACCATAGCAGTCCAATATATGGAGAAAAATGCAGAAATGTTTTCCTCAAAAAACATAATTTCTTTACGACTGAAGAAAGAAAGGCATGAACGCCTTGGATGACAAGGGGGTGAGTAAATTATATGGGAATCTTTGTTTTGGAAGTGGACTTCTCCTTTAACACCGATTAGGCCTACATTACTTGTCCAAAACGGCACCTCTCCCAATGTTGTTCTGCTTTTTTTCTAGAAATAATAATCATTTAGTTCAGATGGAAAACGTACGCTACACTAAACTGAAAGCATCCGTTATGCTCCATACAGACAGGGTTGACAGGTCTGCATGACAAATCTAGCCCATGCTAATGCAAAAACAAATATTAAAACTCAAAATATGTTGTTTCCATGCCTACACCTTTTATAGTCACTGTTATGCACACTGATCACAAACACAGCTCAAAGGCTTCTACCAGTTGCCCTTTTTAACAAAACGTATCTAGTGCAGTTCTATCATAGATAAAATGTGAAATGTTTCAGTACAAGAGTTTCAATCAAATTTAATTAATGCAATAAAACCTTTAACCCGCCCCCCACACACACACATACATGCAAACACACACACACACATATATTCTTTATATAATATAATTGCTTAATATTCTCAAAACTGTCATGTTGCTCTTGGTTTAAAGAAGCTTTAACACAGCTTAAACTGAAAGTATGTCAACTCATAGATCTAATGCTGTATTTATGTCATGTTGGATTTACTATAATTACAAGATGACAACTCTCAGATGTGACTCTGAGCAGTTCATGTCCTCCAACTCAGAAATGATTTGTTTCTATGGCTACGATCAGAACACCAAAATGGATCCATTTGCATCTTTGCTATTAATTCACTTCTGAATGCTCTCACTAAATACTGAAAAACAAGTAAAGGACACCAAGTAATATTGGCTGAAATTAAACTTGGTGCACAAAATCATGCATGCTCAAGTTTGACAAGACATTAATGTTCTTAGAAGGTGGAAACTCATAATTACAGTAATTCAAACCATGATATGAATGCGCTATATGAAGAACACAAACCAAGGAAGATAAGAATAGACTGTCAAACTTCCAGCCCAATTGTACAGGTGGCATATACAGAAAATTGGTGGCATTGTGTTTGGAGTGCAGCGAGGTTTGTAACTGATTCAGAAGATTTATTTGTTCAGATCGACTGCGAGTGGCATAAAGTGTCTGTATAAACTGCAGCTGACAGGCCTGCTGTGTCAGGACATTTAGCATTTGCACTAGCGCGAGGTTTCTGAGGAGAAAGTCCTGCACTGCTGCAAATATTTGTTGATAAGATTCTCGTGGGCTTGTAAGAGGGAGCGTGCTGCTGTTGATATTTGTTCAACTCTTCAGTACTGTTTTCTTTTTCTTTGTCATTTTGATATAGATGCAACATATTTTGCTAATGTTTGCAAATCTTATATTTCAGCTTAGTTGGATATGCATAATTTATATATTTCAGTTAAGCTAAATGCATATATTATCTATTTCAGTTTAGTTAAAAATGCTTATATTGTATTCTTTTTGCTGGAAATCCAATTAAAAAAAAAAAGAAAAAAAACATTAAAAGTATCAAATAAGTATTTAAATATTAAATATGTTTCAAAATATATTTTATACCAGTATATATTTTTGCCATTTTTAAAAATATATATTTAAGAATGTTTTTTTAAAAAATATGAATATATTTTTATGTTTTATATAAAAACATCAAATATATATATATATATATATATATATATATATATATATATATATATATATATATATATATATATATATATATATCAATATATTCATATATATATATATATATATATATATATATATATATATATACATATACAGCCCACAAAAAAAAAAAAAAAAAAAAATGGCCATGTTGTAAATATATGCAAAATATAGGAAGCTCAATGAATATTTTAAATATATAGTTTTAATAATAGTTTATTTAATAATATGTTTGGAAAACACAATTTTGTTTCAACTTTCATATAGCAAAATGTATTAAAAAATGTAAAAAAAAAAAAAAAAAAAAAAATATTGTGTTTTCCAAACATATATATATATATTCCTATATTTTGCATATATTTAAAACATGTTTTGCATGGCCAATTTTTTTTTTTTTTTTTTTTTTTTTTTTTGTGGGCTGTATGAGTTCCTGCTGTGCATGGTACACAATGTCAAACCATGTGTCCTTCATGGAAATATATGCATTTTAATTACTGTACATTGTTTCATTTGAAGTAGGTAGTAAGTAACCATTCCCAGCATGCATTTCATTTCACATGAAAAATCACAACAAAACACTGTATATCAGTAATTAGACTGCAGACAAAGACTATAAGGACTATCTGACATGTAAGAGTTCATGTAAATATGTTCAAACTGAATAAAAGCAGTAAATCTGTTTTCCTTTAGAATAAAAAAGGCACATAACATGTTTGTTTGGAGACGGCGTTAGTATTAGCATAACACAATTAGCATGACAATGTGTTGCTGACATGAAAGCTCGCATTAAATGAGGGCGTCGGATAAACCAAGCCACTAACAGTAACATATACTCGATAATGCATTTCATTAGCTGGAATAATCACATTAGCAAAACACATATTCATTAAAAAAGCTAACAAGCAAAAAGCTGCAAACTAGAAGCTAAAAATATAGAAATGCAAAGGCGCATCAGAAGATATTAGTTGATGTAATTATGGGGCAGAATGTCCGTGTTGTTTGAGCGTCAAACCCAAAATGAGATGGAACTAAAATAAGAACTAATGGAACTAATGAAGGGCCCTCTGTTAATTAAGATTGAATTTCTCTTTTATCATCTCATCAAGGTTCCTCTAATCACAGTCTCAGGGCGATCTCGTTCTCCGTCATTACGCGCTTCGTGATGCATGGTAATTTGAAATGAGTTCTTATCAAAACCCTGTTGTAATGGTCTGTAGGTCATCGACCCTTGTTTTGACCCACATGTTGTGCCTGGTTGTGTTTTCTCCTGCCTGCAAAGCTCTATGTATATCCCAGCTAACAGGGAGTATTCTCAGAATTTTGAACAAGATACTAACAAATGTTCTTCCAGTAAAATTAATAGAATGTTCATTCAAAGCCATCTAATCTAAGACTGAATTTTCTGTCCTTCCACGTTTTTATATAGTAGGAGGTGCTATTACGCATTTACTTAAAGAGTACTAAATCTTCAGATCAAAATAAGGAGAAGCAGAAATGAGCAATCACATATGTAAACAGATGCATATGTAAAATAACGTGATCATCAAGCATTAAAAAGCACATAAATGAAATCCGCCTTATGTTACCGAATGAAATTTCGACCCTGGGAACTGGTTTAGGACTGTGAAGCTTTGAGGATTTTGATGGAAATGTGTAATTCTGTAATTCTGAACAAAAGCTTTTAGTTCAAAATGTTGCTTTTTTAATGAAACTTTCCCACATTCAGGTGTTGATTAAAAAAAAAAATGCATGAAGCTTGTATGAAGCTTTCTTTAAGCAGAGGCTCTGTTCTTTCTTTCTTTTGCATGTTTAGATATTATTATAGCACAAAAAAATTATCTACACATAGCATATGGAACTTTTTGTTCAATGTTTTAGTTTAATTTCATCAAAGATGGTTAAGTGGTCATTCAAAAGTTACATTCTGAAGTATGCAACATAAAAAAAATGGGATGTTCCCTTAATGTTGCCTTAAACATTTACATAATATATATTTTTTAAATGGATGTTCAGAGAACATTCAAAAATAACATTTTTATAACATAATGGAAACATTAGCAAAGTTTTAAAAATGTATTTTTGTTAGCTGGGATTGTATTGGTTGCCAGACATACAAGATCCAATGCTGTGATGTAACACTTTGTTTACATTTAATCTAAAAATATTACTTGAACTTTTCCAGCCTTTTCCCCCAATAGATATGCATTGTGAACATCCCAGGAAGTTATTAGTCCTGTAGAATGAGGAGAAAAAATATAGAGCTATAGCAGGACGAAAAACGGTCTCCTATTCAGACGTCTGAAACCCTGGTTCAGATTGATATGGAATTCAATCTTCCTTGAGATCACGGGCTCCAGTGGGTTTTCAATCGCTTTGGCTGATTCGTAAACTTTTAATCATTCAGCTCTGAAAGCAGCCAGCCGAACACTTTACTACGCAACCTGGATACTTCTATCGCACTTTCTCTGTCTTGATGAAGGAGAAATGTTTTATAATAGGTAAAAGATTGCTGGAATTGTACCCAGTTATTGGCAAAAGTGCATATGCCTGTTTATTTGAAGCACAGATTTAGATTCCTGCAAGGTAAAAATTTTGTGTAATTATTTTTTATCTTGTCAGTTTTTTTTTTTTTTATTTATAAATTGGCTGAATATACATGTGACCCTGGACCACAAAACCAGTCATATGGTTCAATAATCTGAAAGTTGAATAAATAAGCTTTCCGTTGATGTATGGTTTGATGATAGATACAACTATTTGAAAATCTGGAATCAGATTTGCAAAAAAAATCTAAATATTGAGAAAATCGCCTTTAAAGTTGTTCAAATGTAGTTCAATGTGTATTACTAATCAAAAATTAAGTTTTGATGTATTTATGGTAGAAAATTTACAAAATATATCTTCATGGAACATGATCATTACTTAATATCCTAATGATTTTTGGAATAAAAGAAAAATCGATAATTTTGACCCATACAATGTATTTTGGGCTATTGCTACAAATATACCCATGCTACTTAAGACTGGTTTTATGGTCCAGGGTCACGTATTATTCTTTTTAATTATTCATTCTTGTGAGATCAGTGTGTTAATGAGAAATATATTATTTTAAACAACAGCAGCACACGTCCAGTTGTAGAATGTTTTGTTTAAGTGTTATTTTCAAATATTCAAAATTATGCTTCTATTCTTAACTGTTCATATATATATATATATATATATATATATATATATATATATATATATATATATATTTTTTTTTTTTTTTTAATTAATTGCAAACTAGGTGGATTTCTCACTCATTGGTCTTTTAATACTTCTCAAAGTCTAGAAATAATATAATATGATTCATTTAAAATATGGGCAATCCAAAGCTGCCTATGAGTGAAATGAGTCGTGATTTTACACATCAATTAGCATTGTAATTAGGCACTGATGTGATTAATTGCAGAGTTAGCGAAAGCACGAAGCCAATGATCTTTATAATGAACTGCCAGACGCAAAATCAGCCTCTAACTGCTGAGAAGACCATCACAGGTTATGAATTAGGCAAATCAATTAATGTTCTTACAATTATTTAGCCAATGGGTGAAATCACCTGCCTCAATTATCCAAGTGTTCATGCAACTGTATATGAGCAAAAAAAAATCATGAGATGATGCTAAGACACTCAAACACTTAAGGATATCGAAAAGTTTACAATAAAGCTTCACTTAGTATCTTGGACGCCGAGTCTTTGAAACTGACTAAATGCACAAAAACAGCAGTATGTTTGATATCAGTGGACTAAATATCAGCCATATGGCTGCAGTTTCTCGATTAATGTAATTCTAATAAAACTTCCCTTGTGATCTCATCCTGAAGGCCGCACTTTGGATCCGCCAACGTAGGAATTCAAGTAAACAGCGTTGCACTCCAAAGGTAGTTAAATTTCTCACATCAGTGACTTTATTAAATCAGTTTCTGCTTGGTGAGCTGCTATTGAAACTGAAGAGCCATTTTCTCAAAGCGTGTCACGGTCACCCTTGGCTCTTGCTGGAAGAAAGTTTTCTTTCACTATTTTAAGAAGGTAAGCAAATTCATCTCTACAGTAGGGAGGGTGCTCTCGTAATTGGATGTGGAGTTATTTAGGATTAGTGATTTAGAAAGAAATGTGTTTTAAAGGAATAGTTAATCTGAAAATGAACATTTGCTAAAAATGTATTCACCCTCAGGCCATCCAAGATGTAGATGAGTTTGTTCCTTCTTCAGAATTAGAGAAATGTAACATTCCATAACTTGCTCACCAGTGGATGCTGTGTAGTGAATGGGTGCCGTCAGAATGAGAGTCCAAACAGATAAAAACATCACAATAACCCACAAGTAATCCACATCACTCCAATCTTTTTCACTAGAGGAAACGTATTATTGTGGACTCATATTTTAGCTGCAAACGATGGTTTGTTTCTTATAAACATGCAACTTTTCACTTCTCAGGATGTTAACTGATGGACTGGAATAGTGTGGTTTACTTGTGGATTATTTTGATGTTTTTATCAGCTGTTTGGACTCTCATTCTGACGGCACCCATTCACTGCAGAGGATCCATTGGTGAACAAGTGATGTAATGCTGCATTTCTCCAAATCTGATGAAGAAACAAACCCATTTTCATTTTTGGGTGAACTATTCCTTGAACATTTCTTGAAATGCTCTTGCATGCAGAACTGGAGCATTAGTCCGTTGTCTGAATCCTCAAAAGCAGCCTGGATTGTGGTAGGGGGCCACTGATAAGCTCATGGGGGGCCGGATTTGGCCCACGGGCCTTACTTGGAGTACTATTGATGTATTGGTTTGTGAATTCTCTAAAGCACCATCACTTAGATGGTTTTCAAAGGAATTGGAGAGTAAAAAGCTTTTTGTGGGCCTTGAAAAGCTTCTTCTGTAAATTGCCTTTGGTTCAAAATGGAACTTTTATGGTTGAGAGTGAGTTAATTAGCATCTTTTGACTGTCTGTCTTAAATAATGATAGGTTCTTGTACTTTTATGTCAAATTAAAGAAAAATATCAAAAAATCTGGCACTATGATTAAGATACGCATGTAAATGTAAAAATTATGTTAGTTTTGAGATGCATTAAGAGCCACTTCGACATTAAAAATGTGAAACACTACATATTTTGCTTCCAATTAATAATTGACATTGCTTGTTTTATGATGCGTAATTAGAAAGGATGTACATCAAAGTTTCCACATACTGCCACATAAAAAGTTATTGCATTTTGTATATAAAATGCAAGATATAATCATGGACTTTTTAAAATCATATTAGAACAATGACACGCCCTTACTTTAAATATGCAGAAAATAGTGAACTGAAGTTTATCAAGTTAGTCTTGCTATCCGTGTGGACTTTGAATGCAGCATAGCATCACTGTCATTATCAAAAAGTCAAAGCTGATCTTTTGCATTCTACTAACTAAAAATAACTAAATTACTAACTAAATAAATGCAGTTTTGGGCACTGGCTGGTTTGTCAAGCAAGTCTTGTTGGTTTAGCTAGTTACAAACTACACATTTACACAAGTCAAACTGATTTAAAATTCAACATGGCATCACAGAAGTAGTTATTATCAAAACATCAATGATATTTTGCATACAAAAAAAAGGATATTAAATCCATATTTCTGAATAAATAATTTAGAATGATCCAAATTCTGAATCTAAATTACATAATAGAAAATAATTGGTTGAACTAATGCACTGCCCAGGTTACTAAGCTAGCTTACAAAGTACGTTTTGCTGGTTAACCTAGTTAACTACCACACAAGAAGTCGATTTTGAATGCAATGTATGTAGCATCACGCAAGTAGTTAGTATCCAAATGTCAAAGCTGATCTTTGACATACCACAAAAATGCAACTATATGTCTGTACTTCTTGATACATGATTTACAATGATCTCAGTTACAGAAAATATTGATTGAACTGAGGCACTGCTTAGTTTACCAAGCTGGTTTACCAAGTTAGTCTTGGTTAAGGTAGTTAACTCCCTCACATTTTTAGTCCATGTGACTTTTGAATGCAATGTGGCATCACACAAAGAGTTATTATCATATATATGTCAAAGCTTTTGCATGCTACAAACAAACACATAAACAAATATATAAACATCTGTTTATTTATTGACACATAGATTTAACACACATTGCATTGTTTCTAACTAAAACTTCTCTGGTCTCTTGAGCGAGTGCATGGCAAACAGCTGAGGAGTTGACATAAACGCAGCACACATACAACGGCTGGAAGTCTTACTTTAGCTCAGGACTGTGACAACAGAGGAAATTGCAGCATTTATTTTAGGCCCGAATCTCAGAGGCCTGGAAGACAGTAGCCAAGACATGTTCCCGTCTCATTTAGAACCATTTGCACTACAACAAACCCTTGAGCGATCTAATCTAGGAAGCTACACTTTCTCCAAACAAAGCTTCACGTCCATGCATTTGAAGAACAAGGCACTTGGACTTTAGTATACGCATCCGTGGCGTCGCAAAGGATTCATCCCATCCATCAGGGAAAGCGCTGAATCCCCCAGGCGTCCCGGTGCGCTCACGTCCATGGCCGACCGCACAACCTGAGCACTCATCAGAGAGAACGGGAACGAGCTCAACCTGGTCCCATTGAGACCACTTATCCGGCAGGCCGGTCTTCAACAGGCCGCACGGTAGTATATAGCAAAGCACGGGTCTGCATGCGCCCGTCCTGCCTCCGAACGTCTTTAGTTGCCACACAGAGAGAAACTAGATAGCAAAAGGTAGGCCACACTTTAGAGGCTATTTTTGGGAAGCTGTGCATCTCTGAACTCAGGGTTGTTTGTTATTGTGAGACACTTTCTATTATGTGACAGAGAAAACATTTGTAAGGTGTGAATTATGCATTATGGCACTTTTAATAAATTATTACGCATAGTAATGCTGTTCTGTATTCGTGTATGAATTGTGCTACACCGAAAAAGGTGCAAACACTCTGTACGTCTCACTGTACGTCTAGGGTCATGTTTAGTGTTACATAACCAGACTGCCAGCAAAACGTCTGGTGCACTTTGCAGACTATTGTGAAATGCAGACGTGATCAGGTAGACATCATCAACATGTAAAGCATTCAAACACACTTTTTATTCAATAGAAGTATACTCTGCATTTAATCATTTTGTGAACGTCTTCATTTTTTTTTACGTAGCGCAAGCTGGTAACTGTGGTTCAAAAGGAAATACTTGAACATGGGAAAGAAAACTAGTTTTTCACTTTTCCCTGAACATGAACTGGGGGACTCTGACAGCCGTGCGCTCTATCAGGAGATATCAAACAATCATCCGCCCTCAAGCGCTCCGGGAAGCACGGAAAATATAGTTTTGTTTCAGGCTGCTTATGTGATCGGTGAACTGTATCGACCCAGAGGAGCATTTCAATTATCTTTCAAAGTGATTCCTCAGACTTGGCCGCCATTTGCATATCGGGCAGAGCCATCTATAGCGTCAAAGCAGGTTAAAAAAGAGCGGCTGTTTGTGTTTTTTCCTCATCTGCTGTCAAACGTACTCAAGAGGGAAGGGCTGCCTCCATTTGCTCTTTGAGTTTAAAAGCTCACCTGATTTTCAAATCCGCTACAGCAGGATCCGTCATAATTTTCTAGTAAACGTTCTTGTTTTTTTTCCATTATTCAACATTGCTGAATTATTAAAATGCAGTGATCTTTGTTTTGTGTCCTACACACCCATGGCGCTGCTGGTTATTCATCTTCAAGGTGATGTTTTCCTATTGAAAAGTGAAATGGAATCGAGGCGAGAAGGGAATTCGAGTTTGTCTCGTGCTGGATAAACATGTTTCCCGCTTCAGGTCAGGTAATTGAATTAATGTAAATTGGGCTGATTTATAGTCATCCGTGCTTTCATTCTAACCTTGGGATTTGCCAGTTTATGTAGAACAAGATGAAGTTTCCTCAACTACAGGCACTTTTATGTTGCATTTTTATTACAAGAACAGATTCCCATTTTTGTGACGCAAGAATTTAGAATTTATTTTTGCTAATATTCAGCTGTCTTTAGTTGGATTTTAAGACTTTCAGTCTAAATGACATGGACTGCTTCTATAACTCATAAAATGCTATGATAAATGATGCATGTGTGACAAATGAAACTAGTTTGAGTTTGTTTTTATTGGTCCACACTTACGATACCTTATATTCATTCATAAATGATGTACGCCTTTAATAATTTCCTCTAAT
The DNA here is from genome assembly GCA_036247105.1 of Cirrhinus mrigala. Classification (NCBI taxonomy): domain Eukaryota; kingdom Metazoa; phylum Chordata; class Actinopteri; order Cypriniformes; family Cyprinidae; genus Cirrhinus; species Cirrhinus mrigala. Next base: position 34,026,054 of record CM070012.1, on the reverse strand, counting down.
TCAAGTGTGATTATGTGTGTTTTGCCCTTTTCTCCTCTATCTAAAATATCTGTTTCATCTCTGCAATGTTCCTACGCTTGGGGAGTCTCTTCTTTTTAATTATGATTTAATTTCATAGTAATTTAACAGGAAGGTCTTCTCCTAAACGATCCCACAGTACCCTGGGGTCTGTGTGTGTGTTCACATGCTCCAAACGCATGATCAAGGGTGGCCACAATTCATCATGGTCACCGTACGCCTGCGCTGACAGGCCGCAGTTCACATCGCGGGGAGTGACAGGACAGACAGCTTTGATCATTCATAAAGCGTCTGCACAATGGAGTTTACACAGGGAAATCCACTGATTTCAATGGAAATGTTACTTTACTGCGATAGTCCACTTTAGGCATTCATCTGACCATAAGTAAATTTGCGACTTCTTGTCAACTAATGGGTATTAGTAGACTATGTGCTTAATATCTCCTAACACTTTTTTTGGATTTTCCTCAACAGACTGTTGACTAAAAGTAACTGTGCAAGTATTTCAATTTATTCTAACAGTCTACTAATACTCTACTAGTACTCTAATGAGTACTCTAATGTTGCTTAGTTAGAGGAATGCCTAAAGTGGGCTATGAAAATAGTGTAACTCACACTCTAACAAAAATGATTTAGTCAATAAGTTAACATATGTTTTTCCATTATCTTTTTTATTATTATTATTATTATTATTATTATTATTCAGCGTTGGGGAAAGTTACTTTTTTTTAAAAGTAATGCATTACAACATTCCGTTACTCCCTTAAAAAGTAACTAATTACGTTACTTAGTTACTTTATAAGGAAAGTAACACATTATGTTACTTTTCAGTTACATTCACGTTACTTTTAAAATCTGGGCAGGGCTTGCTTTTTTTTTTTAATATAAAAAGTTAAAATTTTAGCTAATGTAAAAGCCCTGGCTGAAATGAATAAGCCTCAGGTTGAAGGAAAAGTAAATTTACGTCTGTACAGTAGAACAAAAGAGAAGAAGTTTCGACACTCTTCAGTAATAAAAAAAAATAAATAAATAAATAAGAACAAATGTTAGTTTATTTAAAGTCATTTTTGTTTTATAGTATGGTTGAACTGGATCATCAAAGGTCAGTAGCAAAGACATTTGTTAATAAAATGGCATTAAATACGTAAAGGAAATTTGTGTTATTTGACATATTGTTGCAGGTTTGCATCAAATTTTGGGTTTGCATTTCACTGTTTTAATTCTTTTTAATGAGTGCTGAGTCAGTTTTTTTCTGAGTGAGATGACTTAATGCATGTTTACATTTAGTCTAGAACTACATGTTTACACAGTGCACACAATGCCTCTGTATTTCCAATTATTATTATTATTTTTTTTTTTTGAAGATGCGCACAAAAAAATTATCGACATGATTGGAAAAGGTTAAATGTTCCTGCAAAAAATAGTCAATCTTTTTTTTTTTTTTTGCGATATCAACCTCAAATTTTAAACACAACTTGTTTAGATTTATTGCTTTGACTTTCTCACAGTTTTAGAGTAAATCTTGTTTTGAAAAGAGACCAAACTTAAGTCTGTCCTCCAAACCATTTACAACAAATCTAGTTCACCCATCACTAATTCGTAGCATCATGGTCACGCATCCCAAAGCCTGTGCTGCACAAGCTTTTGTGCTTAAAATGTATACACATTTTCATTTTTTTTAAAAAATGACTGATCGTTTGGCTAGATAAGACCCTTCTTCCTCGGCTGGGATCTTTTAGAGCCCTTTGAAGCTGCATTTAAACTGCATTTTGGAAGTTCAAAATTGAGGCACCAATTAAGTCCATTATATGGAGAAAAAAACTGAAATACTTTCCTCAAAAAACATAATTTCTGACTGAAGACGGAAAGACATGAACATCTTGGATGACAAGGGGGTGAGTAAATTATTTGTAAATTGTTGTTCTGGAAATGGAGTTCTCCTTTAACCTCGGACATACTGTAATAGGCCGAGTTAGTGCAAGAAAACTAAGGTCAGTTCAGTGCACTGAGAAGCTTTAGATGGTTTGACTGAATACAGTTATTGTTTGGAGGCGACATGCTGACTTCACAGCGGGTTCATGTGATTTGTCATGATATTAAGGATGAAATGACGTCAGGTTTTATATTAATTATGGGCTCAACTCAAGAACCCTATACAGACAAAAATTTCATTCATAATGTTCCTACTTCAGATGCTGCAAAGAACTTTTTTTGCTTTTGATAAGATAAGATATTTATAAAGGTGAAGTAATTTCTGATGCACTTGCCTTTTGAAAAATGAGATTGCAAAAATAATGATTGTCTTAAACTGTTCATTTGTCTGTCATTGGTACAGGTAGTTCTGTTCCAGATTCAAGTGATAGGTTGAGTCAGTGGTTGATTCAGGTTTTGAAAGTGCAACAGAGCAGGTCTTTGCACATTTTGGGATTAATTAACATTTTGGCCATTATAGCCTTGAAACTCATGAAGTCAGTGTTTTTTGTAAGCTTCATCTGCACTATGCCGGCCAGAAAAAATGCTGTAAAAATTGTAAATAATATTACAATTTAAAATAACTATTTCTCTGTGAATATATTCTAAACTGTAATTTATTCCTGTGATCAAAGCTGAATTTTCAGCATCATCACTCCAGTGTTCAGTGTCACATGATCTTGAGAAATCATTGTAAAATGCAGATTTTCACCTATTTTCCCAAAATGCAGAACAACACATCTGTGCCCGATCATTAGTAATCCTACAGGAAGAACGGGCAGCAATTCCAGCTTGATAACTGCGCAAAAATGACGCTCATCCATTTGCGAAAAGAAGCAGTTATTATACGAGAGTCCTGTTCAAGACGCTTCCCCCTGACAAACACTGTAAAACTTCCATCCCATTACAAAGGCACGAGATAAGACGGTCCCTCTGGTCCATTTAACTGTGATTTGAAGTAACAATTCCCATCTGGATAGACAAATGTCTGTTAACTCCATTCACAGAATCACATCAGACAGAACAAAGCGCTGTCTAAGCAGCCGAGTATCATGGGACACGGATAAAACGAATCTGAAGGTAAATCTTTCACTTCTAAGCGGCTCAATAATGTATTCTCCCGAGAGTTTTGCAGACGCACTAAAGCGTTCGCGTGGCGGGATGTCTCCTTTACTATATTCAATAATGTAAATTTTCTAAATGGGCCCTTCAGAATGGGAGTGTCAGGAAATTTTGTCCTGACATGAAATCATAACTGACCTCCTCTGGTCTGGCTCTATGTATAGCGCCGTCATGAATTTTGCATGACGTTGAATGGCTCTCAAAGATATTGACTGACTGCGAGTGTAATTTGTCAGTACGGCGGATGTGAACATACATCAGTCGGGCCGGACTGGCGATCCGTCTTATCTCGGGGGTTCTGATGGAACGACTCAGGTGTCAGATTGACCAGACGACAAATTCGGTTAAGCCGGAATTAATGGGCTTTGAGGGAAGATAGAAGCCTTCTGAATGAATACTAAATGCGGTGGAAGAGTGTGTCGGATAGACTCGCTTATAATGTGAAAATGACCCTTGATCAACCCCTCAAATCAAAGGAAACAATTAATATATAACTTAAAATATTATGTTCTCTAGCAGTGGAAATGTTATACTGTCACTACAGGTTAGCAGGAGACAAAAATGTCATTTTGTTTCCACTTTGATTTTAGATTTTTTTTTTAGATATATAGATTATATAATTATAATTTGACAAGTTGCCAAGGCAACTTTTCTCATTTTCATTTTGTTTAACTTGTGCTAAAACAACTAAAAATAAAATTAACATTGTATATTGTACATATATTATATTATGTGTGTGTGTGTGTGTGTGTGTGTGTCTGAAAATAAATCTTATTATTGAAAATAAATCTTCAGTTATCAATTTAATTGCATTAAAATGTTGAAATGGAGGTAGATGGACATTTGTACTGTATGTAATAGTAATCATTTAGATAATATTTTTAGAGTTGAATCAAAGCAGTTCATTTAGATGTCATCATATTTTCAGGTTAAGATGTTCTTATAATAAAGAACTAGAAGATTTATAACACACAACTGCAGGGAAAATAAGACTTATTTTTAGAGAATTGTTTCTTTCTCAGTAAATTGGTTCTTTTATCTTGTTTTTAAACCATAATCTTTCTGAATTGATCAAATTAAACTTAAAACACAATTCATAAATAATAAGAATAATAATAAAAATAAAACATTTAGTGAGGAAGTATCTTATGCACCTGTTATTGTAGTATCATTGAAAAAATAGTTTTCATTGAGAAGTATTGATTTTTATTATTTTATTTGTATATTTTCCATTTAATTTAGCATTTTTTTTGTAATTTTCAGTATTTTTTAATACAGAATGTCTACATATTTTTATTATTTTTTCAGTTAGTAATAGAAATGTAGTTATTATAAATTATATATATATATATATATATATACATATATATAATGTTTAATTTTTACAAAAATATATATATATAAGCATTATTTTAGTTAACAGTTACATTTCAAGTAAAAAAAAAGTGTTTTAAGTGTTTGTATTTTATAGTTAGTTAACTATAATAACACTGTGCAGTGTTTCTTTTCAATAAAGTGTTTTTTAAAGAATATTTTTACTGTAAAGTAAGTATAGAGTAAGTATTAGAGTAAAGGATAAACTGCTGTATGAAAAGTAACCACAATATATTTAATCACTCCAATTATTTTTCATTGCCGTTCTTGATCCTCCTGTAATAAAAGATGCATTGAAACAGATGTGGATGCATTCTGCTGCAGCAGCACATAAGGAAGCTCATGACAGCCCACCTGTCTGGCCGTCTGAAAGGGTACGGCGTCTGAAACGAGGCCTTGCTCTGACAGCACCAAAGCTGGAGACTCAGTGGGCTAAAGAGCTGGAATCAGTCAAACAGCAGACGCCCACTCGATCTGCCACACATCCGAATCCTGCTTCAGAGAGCCCGCGCTGAGGCTCAGAGCAATAACAGCAAAGCAGAACATTCACTAGGCGATATTTTATATTCCACCGCATGCACTTTTGTTTTGCAGCATTGTTTGGATGCACTGAAGCACAGAGGTATGCTGGGTATTATGTCTGAGTACTGCACAGGTGTCAGGGTGTTTTACAAAAAAAAAAAGCTACAGAGCTACAAAAGCTACGGAGCTACAGACGGTCTATAAAAAGTTGCATGAGTGAAAAATGACAAATGTATTTAATGGATCTGGAATGAATGCCTTGTTTTATTCAGAAATACTCCACGTCACAGAAAAAGGTCTAACTGGTTGCAAACATGTTGAATTTAAAGGGATATTTCATACAAAGGTCATTTTCATTTTCATGTTGTTTAAGAACATCCAATGTTCACTGTCTCCATCAGGGTTATTATAGTTTATTAAAATAAAATAAAATAAAATAAAATAATATTTATATTTTCCATTTAATTTGACATTTTTCTTTTATTTATTTATTTATTTTTCATTTTTAGTAGTTTTAATATAGTATGTCTACTTTTTTATTTTATTAATTTATTTATTATTATTTTTTTCAGTTTTAGTAATATTTTAGTTGAGAACTGTTAGCTGAATTTTAAAAATATTTATTTAAATATTTAATTAAAAAAAATATATACTTATATTTTTACTGCAAAATAAGTATAGTGTAAATATTAGAGTAAAGGATATATATATATATATATATATATATATATATATATATATATATATATATATATATCGATAAAATAGATTTTTTAAAAAAACAAGTTCATACAAAATGAGAAAACACAATAAAATTACTAAAACTTTTGAAAAGATGAAAATCAGATTAGAAATCTAATCTGAGAGATCAAATAAAAAAAATAAAAAAAAACTAATATTAAAAATATATTGTTTTAAATAAAGTGCCAGAGAGGAGCCGACAACATGAAAAAATCACAAATCTCTTCAGTATCTCATTTGTCAAACTAATTAATAAAAACAGCAAAATTATGAAAACCATAAAATTGCAAAAACAAACAAAGAAAAAGTTAATGAAAGTCAAAAACTGAAAAATAACAAATACAGGAAAATTATACATTGTAAACTAAAATGTTAAAATAATAATACAAGTTTATATTAAAAATTATTATAGTGTCCATCCACATTCATTGAACTGAAAACATTTCTTTTTTTTTTGTCTGTTTGCACAAAAGAAAAAGGCATAGGAGTTTAGAGCGACATGAGGGTGAGTAAATGATTTAGTTAATTGTTTGAATTAATTTTGAGGTAAATGGATTTCTTTTAAGGAGAAATAAACATTTGAGACAAACTTCATATGAAATCACAACTGAGAACTCCAGAGCAACAGATGAGTGATACATCCGGCTAAAGCTGATAGATTCTCTGTTGTTTTCAGTCATGTTTAGCTGTCCTGAAAAATATCCTCCATTTGCCAGAATTAGGATTGTCTTATAGGAGAAGCTGCTTTTGGGTTTGTGCTCTCTGAGGTTTTGCACATCATCACCTCTGAGATATCGATTCAACCAAATCAAATCCATGTGAAACATTCGGTCTCGCCATGATATTCTGAAAACATCCGCAAGTTTCTCCTATACAGGCCCAAACAAAAGGCATTTGGATAGCTAAATCACACTTTAAAATGTGTGAATGTGACTCACACTTGTTCAGCGCTACATTTATTGTTCTGCAAACTGTGCTTCCTTTTTTGTGCATCTAATGCACTGAAGTTCATGTATGTTTAAAGGAGAAGTCCACTTCCAAAACAAAGATTCACATATAATATCCTCACCCCCTTGTCATCCAAGATGTTCATGTCTTTCTTTCTTCAGTCGTGAAGAAATTATGTTTTTTGAGGAAAACATTTCTGCATTTTTCTCCATATAATAGACTGATATGGTGCCCCAATTTTGAATTTCCAAAATGCAGTTTAAATGTGGCTTCAAATGATCCCAAATGCAGTTGTAAATGATTCCAGCTATGAAAGAAGGGTCTTATCTAACCAAACGATCAGTTATTTTCATTAAAAAAAAATACGATTTAAATACTTTTTAATCTTAAACGCTCGTCTTGCCTTGCTCTCCCTGAACTCTGTGTATTCTGGCTCAAGACAGTTAGGGTATGTCGAAAAACTCCAATCGTATTTTCTCCCTCAACTTCAAAAATCATTTCAAAATCATACTACATCACTGCAGAAGTACCGACCCAGTCTTTGCAAACACCCTTAACAAAATGGTAAAACAGCGATATAGGAAGATTTCGAAGTTGAGGGAGAACATGAGATGGGAGTTTTTCGACATACCCTTACTGTCATGAACCGGAACAAAAACAGTCTAGGCAGAGTAAGACAAGACGAGCGTTTGGCATTAAAAAGTATATAAATTGTATTATTTTTATTAAAATAACCGATCGTTACGCTAGATAAGACATTCCTTTCTCAGCTGGGATCGTTTGAATCCACATTTAAACTGCCTTTTGGAATTTCCAAATTGGGGCACCATACCAGTCCATTATATGGAGAAAAATGCAGAAATGTTTTCCTCAAAAAACATAATTTCTTTACGACTGAAGAAAGAAAGAAAGAAAGAAAGAAAGAAAGAAAAATCTTGCATGACCAGGGGGTGAGTACATTATATGTGAATCTTTGTTTTGGAAGTGGACTTCTCCTTTAAGTGTGTATTTGAGTGATGTGTGGTATCAGGTCTGTGTGAATGTTTGACTCTTCACCCGCTCCATCACAACAGCCTCTCATGTAATTATGACTTTCCCTTTTCTCTTGTTCATTTGGAACAAAAACAATGCAACTTCTAGAGAAGTCCAGCAGGTTTCTGAAAACACTGAGTGCATTTGTGCCTTTCAAGCCAATTATAGGTTCTAACCTGTATTACTAAAAGCCTTATTACAGTAATGATCCTTTCTGATCCAAAGTACAACCCGTGCCGTGACCACTCTGGAAGAGCAGAGAGGATGTGTGTGTGTGTGTGTGTGTGTGAGTGTGTGAGCCAACAGCATGGGCAAATTACAAATGAGATCTCTTAAAAACCTCTATTCTGTCTCCTAGAGACAATAAAAAGAGGAAGTTGAGTCTGCTCAAAAGTCAAACATCTCAATATGAACTCAAACTATATACTATGCTGTTTGTACTATTCCTTTATTAGGGGTCTGAGGACATAGCGCTGAAACCCTATTGAAATTGTTAGAATGGTCACGGATTAGCAATCTCCACGTAAAACGGATTGTGCAGACCAAACCGTAAATCATAGAGATTTGAAACTTGGAAGGATGGTAGAACTCACACCGCCGAAAAAGTCACCAAGGCTCGCCCCAATCGGCCTGACAGGGGTCAATCAAAAGTACAAAATCATTTGTGACTCCTAAACCATCAGTTGCAGGCTCAAGTGTCGTATGTCATTGGAATCCTTGGCCGGAAAAACGCTGGTGAGCTGGGGAGTTTTTTTCAGGTAAATTTTCAGGTATTTTGGTTTTTTTGCAAAACCTACTTTTGCGAACTAGTCCTAGGTTTTTTGCCGATCAGAACCCAACCAGTGCAGAAAGATTCTCTGGAGAGCGAATATCAATAATTATCAAAAAAAAAAAAAAAAGTCTAACTTTCGACTCTATGTCACAAAGGGACGCCTGAAAGGAATGAGATATCTCCGCCAAACTCAGGACACTTATGTAAGAGCTCAATCTGAAGTCGCAGGACAAAATTCTCAGAGCTTAGTCACTTGGTAGTGCTATGAGAAAAAAAACATAAAAATGGCTATACCTACACAACCATTTGTCCTATCAACATGAAAATCGCTGTCCAAATAAGGATATTTGCGTATCTCAAAAAAGTCCTAGGTGTTTTGTTCAATCTGCAGCACAATTCTCTGGAGTGTCTAGATTAATAATATATATATTTTTTTTTTAAATGTACCCTTTGGGAAGTTATACCGGGGTCTTTTAGAAAAGCGGCCGGTCCGAATTGACCCAAAATCCTATAAAGCCTAAAGGAAAACTCAAAACTTCACAAAACCTGGTGAGCACATGCGACAGGTGAAGCATGCAAAGTTTTAAGGCGATCGGACCACAGCTGGCGATATAACAGTCATAAACGTCACAAAACATAATATTTCGATGGTAACTTACCTGAATTGGCAAAAAAAGGCTTGCAACATAATATCTTTGTTCATATGTACTTTAATGCCTTAAACTGCTTGAACCCCGGTAATCATTGCTTGCAGCTATATTTTATTTTATTTCTCCAAAACAGAAGCATCTGAGATGAAGTTGATACTTCAGTGAAAGATCATTGAGACCTCAAGTTAGTCTCCTAAATTATAATATTATATATATATATATATATTTTTTTTTTTATGACTCTTTATAGTGACCATAAATTCTTTCTTGTTTTTTCTTTTCTTTTCTTTTCTTTTCTTTTCTTTTCTTTTCTTTTCTTTTCTGTTCTTTTCTTTTCTGTTCTTTAACTGCTCTGCCAAAATACAATTGCTATGCTAAAATACACTGCTGCTATGGTAAAATATTAATTAATTAAATAATCAGAGATCTCTTTCGAAGAAGTAATCAACTCAAATAATCTAAGGTCTTTTTTCAAATATTTTTTTCAGAAACTTTATTTATTTATTTGTTTGTTTTACAGTTTATTATAACCATACAGTTGACCAAAATACCATAGTTACAATTATTGTTACTACAGTAAAAATATAATTAATCTGAAATCTCTTTTTAAGAAGTGTTTAAAAGCTTTTATTTTTGTGTGTTTTTGTTTTGAAGTTTTGACACTTCATTATAATAACAAGGAATGGACAAGCTGTGGTATTTTTAAAATCTAAATATGAATACAGCGATAAATTGCATGCGGTGTTCTGAAGATGCATGTAAATTCATTTCAGGGTTTCAGTATTTTTTTATAGTTTAATATGCAAAGACACATTAAAGTGATTTGAGGCCAGACACACAACAAATCTCCACATTCGACAGTTCTGCCATCTGCGGTGCGTGAACGCTAATGTCTGATATTCATCACACATTTCAAGACAAAAATGTGATGCATTGAAGCTAACAGGGAACATTTCCAATATGATGTAATAGTTTTGTTTTATTTATTTGTGTGTTTGTTCTGCTAATGTAGTTGTCTTGCGTTTTATCCTGGAGTGTGTGTGTGTGTGTGTGTGTGTGTGTGTGTGTGTGTGTGTGTGTGTGTGGTGGATATTAACTGGTGTGCTGGCATACTGATTCTGAGCGTTATTGCTCATTACATTAATTAGTCTGATGGACAGTGTGCAGTAGATCTTTGATGTGTAGTGCTGTAATGAGAGTGAATCTTCGCGGATTTCTATGGACACAACGCTTTATAATGTGACTGTATACAGTGCACGTTGATTGCGGCACTTCGAGATGTGTCTTCAGAGGCTTTACCCCTGTTTTTTATAGGATGCTGCTGCCACCATGTGGCCAAACCGTGTATGCAGAACAAAAATGGACAGATGTACTGTACAATTACAATTAAGTACTGTGTTTGTCATCATAACAGATACTACACTCTAAAAAATAAAGGTGCTTCGCGATGCCATAGAAGAACCTTTTTTGTTTAAATGGCTCTATAATGAACTTTTAACATCTTCACAAAAGGTTCTTTGTGGCAAAAGAAAGAAAAGAAAAGTACAAAGTGGTCACTGGTCCGGAATCCTAAGTTACAAAAGTACATTTTTGTACCTTATTTATCCATTCTCTTGTTTGATAGCTTTTTTAGCCATAACTTTAAAGTTTGTTTCTATAAAGGAATTACTTTTAAAAGAAATGAACTCACCCTGGGAAATATTCATTAGAGTAAAAAAAGTGTGACAACTAGCCCCTGTCTCTTCTCCCAGATAACCAGGTTCTAAAAACGTTGTGGGATCATTGTTTTGAATTATAACAAAATTTTATTGTTGTTTCTTACAACATTCTACTAACTTTATTTTTACCCAAAATAAAACGTTATTTGAACGTTTATTTTTAATATTCTAACATTCAAAGAATGTTAACCCTTTAACTGTCACTCCATATCTTGAACATAGACATGAAAATGCACTATCCAGAGTTAAATTTTGATCATGAATGAAAGCATTTTGTAATATGATTTTGATGTACAGTTTCCATGGTAATGCAATGTCTGATTTTAAAATGGTTTTCAAAGGATGAATTTTGAGATTTTAAGTTTTCAGGTGATATATAATTTCTTAAGATTTCTATTGTGTGATAGGTAAAAAGGCAACACAGAAAGCCTTTTTGTGACAAAGGTCAGAACTCCTGTTATGATGTAGATTTTTGAGGTGCACTCTTGTCATAAATTAATCTGTTACTTTTCCTACATAATTTGTAACACAAAAGAATGGTAAAATATCTATTTAGGAGTCTTAGACCTTCCCAACAATATATAGTTTGTCATGATTAGATTAAGATTTATTTGTAAACTTAGTAAACTTAGGCCTCCCACAATGACAGTTAAAGGGTTAAAGGCTACAAAACACACTTCTTAGAACATGTATCAAGAACAAATAACATTATTAGGACATTTCAAGAATTACAAGAAAGTATATCAAACATTACTTAATATAAATATTTATTTTTTTCCCTAACTTACATACTATTAAATGATTACTTGTCTATGTGATCTGGTATTCCAAGTTATTATAGTTTATATTTTATAATATTTTAATAAAAAAAAAAAAAAGTGTTGGTGGTGGAAACAAACATTGTCGAACTTAAACAACCCCTGACCACTAGATGGGGCCCAAAATACACATTTGATATACAAACTCCTCTCGGGAACCTCATTTGACAACCTGTGATCAAGTGAAAACGAATTCTGTTATCAATAGACTATATAAATCATTTACATTTCTTTTTACAGAGAGTATTTTAACCTTTACTTCGTTCAAAGCTAAGTTCAACAAACAGGATTTATCAGTCTAGTTTAATGAAGATAATTCAGTAAAGTATTTTGTCTACTGACAAAAATGTGCGGTATTTTTTTTTTTTTTTTTTTTACTTTTACTTTTTTTTGACATGTCACTGAACTGTCACAGTGCTCTTCTGCACCATCTTATCTACACCATCCCGGTAACCCGGTTAAGTGTTTTACAGCCATGTAAATAATACCTTTAGGCAATAATCATATTCCTTTTTTAATCGACAGACTGAAATGGTTTGAAACTATTTCAGATGTTCACATTTCCTTTATTTATCTTATAACTCATCAGCCCCAGGTGATGTTTGCCTGATATTTCCTTATTAGGCGGAACGGCGCGTTATATCAATATGTTTGCTCATCTTTATCAAAAACGCCACGCCAGTGTCACGTGATCTGCCTGTTTTGTAAATGACATATTTAAATTGCTCTGCACTTTTATTTCATTCATACTAAAGTATACTGTGAGCTACTGCACAGATAATAACACTATTTCTTACTCGTTCTCTTCGGTCTGTATCTGTGATCATCAGTAAAGCGCCCGAGGATCCGTCAGAAAGCGCTGCTCACTATCTGATCTGTTCCAACTTGTGATTTCAGCACAGACTCAGGAAACTATTAGTCGATTTGACATTTTTTGTGAAGGTTTTAATTATTCAATTTTAATCATTTAATGAGGAGGTTTTGGCTCAGAGATCTTTAAAGCCGTAAATGTTTTTTCCGACATTAACGTTTTCATGCAATTGAGTGTTCTCCAAGTTTCTTTCTTCACTTGTAAGCCATCGTTAAAACGATTTAAAAAATTGAACATATTTAAGCAACCACTAAGCCAGCTAACAAAAATTTGATCTAAAAACATTTTGCTGTTAACATTGTTATGAAATCCGTTTTTAATGTTCTCCGAACGTTCGAAACTTTGTTTCAACTGTAACTTCGTTTTTTTATTTTCGTTTTATTCAAATGAACATTCCATTTTATCCTTTACTGAACATTACGTTAATGTTACTTTTAAATGTTACCTAAACATTCTGAAACAAATAGTAACATTTTATACATTTTAAACATCCAACTTTAGAAATAAAATAAATGTTCCATGAGCCAAATATAAATATTTTAGTGTTAGCATTTTGGGAACAAAATTAAATAGCAGATAACTTTCAATGAATGTTCTATTCATTCTACTTAAAGAATGTTTCCTGTTAGCTGAGATGCTTGTTCAGTGAGGTTTTTGTTTTTATTCTCAGGTGGGTTCACAGTTTCTTTATGCAAACAAACCTTAGTGTCTTGACTGCAAAAAAATAAATAAATAAATAAAAATCTAAACATTGTTGCCAAGAAAAAAAAAAAAAACATTTCAATTGCATAAGCCATGTTGACCTTTTGTGACAACATGCCCCAGTACTGAAAGCTGCGCAAAAACAAACCTGACTAGATATGCAGAATCACCCATGTGAATCCGCCAATCTAAAGCGACATAATAAGGAACCTGTAACTTAATCCGTGCACGGAAATCAAAGTGAAATCATGTTATCTCATTTCCTGACAGAATTCCTCAGGTCCATGTTGAACGGATGACTTGCATGAAGGACGCGGTTCTGAAAATGATGGACAGGTGTAATCAGACACAGACACTCAGAGGAAAAAACCCACAGGAGATGTTTAATGTTTTATTTTGATTTTCAACCAAACAATATCGTGGGCCAGTTTTAGAAACAATGTGTTGTAATAAAACCCTCGTACAGACAAAATGCATCATAGATTGACTCTTTGTGGATGTTCTTCTGTGTTTTCCTCCACGCTCTCCATCCGTACGGCCCAGGGCACCAGAGAACGTGGCTCTTGTTTCTCGTCTCCGTTTCTGCCCTTTAGAAAAGGATCTGCAAGGGATTGTGTACATTTTGCACGCTTTGGGATTTGAGATGAAAAACACATTGAGAGTGTGTGCGCGTGTGTGTGTGTTTGTGTGAGAGTTGCATCATGGAAAACTGGACTTAGACTCAAGAAGAATGCTGGAATACAAGAGTATGTGCTTTTTTGCGTGCTTTAAAGGTTTTTGTGCATAAAGTTGAAGGTACAATACATGCAAATGTCAAAATCGCAGGAGTTTGTTCAAACTTTAAGCATTAAAGTTCAGTGTGTAATTCATCCTGCGTCATTTGCGCTCCAGACGTAAATGATAAAGAAACTAAGCAGTTGTGTTTTGGGTAGTAAGCAGGGTCAGATTGGTCAGATTGTGTGTAAAGCTAAACAATAGCTTCTCACTCTGACGTCAGACACTGGTGAAAGAGATCCACGGCATGGTCGACCCCAATCCCCATCCAGAATGACCTCTGGGCTCCGGTTCCAACACCCTCTTAATGTCCCAGATGACCAAAGTCTTCAGGATTGACCTGTGACTGGATACAGATTTGCTTGTCTTTGGGTAGCATCTCAGATTGCATGTGTTTGTTTATGAGAAACAGTCTAAAGTACTTAAGCACTTTATTGCTCCTTAAAGGAATAGCTTACACAAAAATGAAAATTTGCTAACAGTTTACTCACCCTCAGGCCATCCAAGATGTAAATGAGTTTGTTTCTTCATCAGAATTTTATCATTCCATCACAGTGGATGACCTGCACACCACTCCAGTCCATCAACATCCTGTGAAGCCAAAAGCTGCATGTTTATAAAAAACAAATCCATCACTGACATTGTAACCTCACAGTGTTGCTTCCAGCTAAAATATGAATCCATAATATTGCTTCCCCCAGTGAAAAAGTCATCTCATCTGAATCAGGAGAGATATATGCACAGATCCTGCACTGTTTACAAGCCAAAACAGTTTTTTATCAGCTGTTTGGACTCTCATTCTGACGGTACCCTTTCACTACAGAGGATCCATTGGTGAGCAAGTGATGCAATGATATATTTCTCCAAATCTGTTCTGATGTTCAGATGTTTCTCTTACATGCATTTAAATAAAAAAATAAAATCTAGAATGAAAACAGACAAACAAGTCAATAGCTGTCAAACAGAGCTATAACTATGTGGATTGGATCAGTGTAGATCATTTGCCTTTAGAAGAATTTAATGAGAAATGATTGAGTTTATATTGGGATTTTTGACTTTTGATTGAAGATTATTGTAGTTCGGAATTTGGCAAGTTAGTGATTCCTTCCAAGACTAAACAGACACGTGCAAAAATATCAACTGAAGTGGTATGTTGTGATCCAACTCGAAGTTTATTGAAGATGGTTATGAAACAGCTGGTCTAACAGTCTCAATGGTTTTAATCAAGCTTCAAGCAAACAGTGTTGTCGTTTGTATTTGTGTCTCGTTGAGGCGTTCTCCGCTGCTTTTGCGTAAATTTGTTTTTCGTGAAGTTTGTTTTCCAAGCAAATGCCACAGAGAAATGTGCCATAATCGGAATTACTGTAGGGTGTGGGGACAAAGCACAAGACAAAAAGGAGGATATTTTCATCTTTGAAGTCATGTCTTGTGCTTTGTCTGGAGCGGTCAGCGTCTCATCCACTCGCTCTCTTTCTCTCAGCACAGATTGTTTTTAGTGCCGTCTCCTGGGAAATGTATGAAGGACTGAGAAAACACAATGGATTTTAATGTGTTGGAATGAAGTGTGCTGTATTGATTATACATGGATGAATATTAAAAATTCAGATTAGTTAACAAAACAGTAATTATGATGGTTCAAATTAAGTATCACTAAATATTTAGAATGCTATAATTGTTCACTGCAATAATTTAGCCAAAAAACAGTATTGCATTTTCAATATGAACTTCATACAAAATGATTATAGCATTGAGAATCAATTCATTTTCTTTCATACATTTTCTCAGGATAAAAGTTATATGTATATAATTTATTTATTTTTTATTATTTTATTATTTTTTATTTTTTTAATGCATGTGTCCAGTTTTTTTACAGGCATTTCATGAGAGATTTTTTTTAAATAGCTTCTTTTTTAAAAAAAAAAAAAAAAAAAAAAAAACTTCACTGACTTTCAGAAAATGTGTTCATTCATTTTACTCGTGCATATAACCCTGTGATGAAAATTTGTGTCTAAATAGTTTAAATCCCGGAATTTGAAAATCTGTCATGCATGAAAACAAGTAATGCAACTTTAATCAAATTAAATGAAAATTATTTATTTATTCTTAATTTTTTCTTCAAGACGCTTCTCTGGACAGTTACACCACCTAGATATTTATTTATTTATTTATTTCTCAAATAACCTAACAGTCAAAGAAAATGTTTAAGTAACTGTCTATATTTTTTTAATAAATTAATTAATGATGAATACGCAATACTTATTTTATGCAACAACAACAAAATCACGTCTAACTCTGATACAAAACTGTCCCTTTTAACTCTGCCACGGTGTGCTTTAATTTGCAGATTTTAACGAGCGTATAAAGTGCATCCTTCTGCTACTTTACACTTAAAAGTCGAGGCCGCACACCAAGACTGCGACATGTGAAATTAATTGTAAAAGAAAAGGATGGAAAAACCCTCCCAGTCCTCACAATCCCTGCCCTGACCACAGAACTCTGTGAATAAAACATCCGTAATGACATTAAAATGACATATTGTTGTCTGGGACATTTACCCTCAGCGTCATATGACTAAATTAGACAGGCGTTTGAAGAGCAGCCCGCATTGCGGCTCTCCCATCGAGCCGTCGCGGTGGTACGGACGTGCATCGAGTCCCGGTGCTGATCTCTACGGCTCTCCCGATTCTGATAGGAACCATGAGGCCTATCCGTGTGCGCCGCTCTCAGCCCGAGGGACGGCTGGGCCCTGTTATTTGTCAGTCAGACTCTGTTTCTCTGTGGGAAAAGGCACCGCAGAAAGCCCTGGAGGCTGGCTGTGTTCTGCCCGTTATGTGCTCGAGCCAGCTAAACTCCATTCGGGGCGGCAGAGAACATGATTTTAGTGGAAACATGTTTTCTGTATACAACGCTGACATCTTTCAGAGCCGGCGGTAATTGGAAAAACGTGAGATGGAAAGGCTGGATGTAACAATGCGAGCGTTTCTTTTACTGTACGCCACACCAGAGCCTCCTCTGAAAATCCATTATTTCCTGGTGCGGTGCTTTTTGTTTTACATTTAAGACGCAAAACAAATTTCCGAGCCATCAACACAAATTGCCTGAGATGCCACATGCAAGGCCTCCAACAAAATCACCATTCACTCGGAGACCGCAGAGAGTTGACGGGGACTTTTTAGTGCTTTATGCTATTTATAATAGCTTGCATTTGACGTCAGTTTTCTATCAGTATCATGAATCAGACAGTGTTTCGTTTACATAACAGTGTTCTTGCAGATATTTTTCTTCTTTTTAGGTAGAAAAATAACACTTAAAAACAACTGCATTCGAAAAAATGTTTTTAAATTACACAATCCCACAGAAACAGAAAACACATTAAAATAAACATCAAAGGTTGATGTTTTTTTAAGTAAAAGCATATTCTTAATAACTTTTCACAACTTATATATTTTGGTCCCATTTTTTATGAGGTGGCCTACAGTGTACTTATTGTGTTTATATTATATTGCAAAACACTTTTGCTACTATTGAGGTGGGATACGGGTAAGGTTAGGGACAGGTTTGGTAGTATGGGTAGGTTTAAGGATGGGTTAAGGTTTAAGGGATGGACCAACAGTGTATATATATATATAACATGCATGTGCACAATAAGTCCACTGTATCAAATTATGAATTTAAATGGAAGTACATAGTAATTGAAGCCACCCAATATAAAGAAGGACCTATAATTTTTTATATTCTTAAAAACTTTTAACACAGCTAGTTTACTATGAAAACGAAATGTCTGACTGTCGAATCTGAGCATAGTTTGAGACATGGTTAAGATCTGTCCTGAAACATTAAAGTGCAGGTAAGATAAGATAAAATAAAATAAAATAAATAAAATAAAATAAAATAAAATACTTTCTTAAAAGTGTAGGATTTACTTTAAAACACTTTTCACTTGCTAGTAAATAATAATAAATAATAAATTTCACGAATAATGACAGAAGAGGCAATTAAACATATTTAATAAAACGTCATTTTGAGGTAGAAAGACTGAAAAAAATCTTGTAAAACATACTTCAGCAATCCTTATTTTCAACTTTTACAATGTATTGACATGCAGAACTTCTAATGAAACCAATTCAGTCAAGAAATGACTGCCTTTCAAATCTGAGCATAGCTTAAGACATTTTTAAGACATCTTCTGAAACACTAGCGATGCGTGCAGTGAAAAAAATTGCGTTTGGTTTACTTTGAAACAATTTCATGCAGAAACTGCTAGTAAATTTCACGAATAATTACAAAGAAATGGCAAGAATCACACTGAATTACACATGAAATGTTGAGCTTTAAATAGAGCTGGTCTAGAAATGCCTGACTGTACAATCTGAGCAAAGTTTGAGACATGATTGAGATCTTCTGAAACACTAAAGGAGATGCACGTGAGATTCCACTTAAAAAAACAAACAAAAATGAAAAGTGAAAAAGTATTTCCATACAAAATGCACTCGAGAAATATTTTTTCCAGTGTTCTTGGGGTCGTTTTTATTATTTGCTCTCCGTTTAATCACATTGCAGTCTAGGAGAATGAATTGAGATATAACAGATCTGGCTGGCGCTTTTTTCTTCCCAACAGGTTTGGCCGACCAGTCCTCTGGAAATATTGAGCCTCGCAGACCTACAACGTCGACCACAAGTGCTCATTTTTCACCAAACTATGTTAAAGTTGATTTATACACCCCGGGATAATTGAAAGCTTGAGTCAGCAAGGTCTTATGAGGTTATAAAGCCGCTCCATCATCAGTGTCCCTCTAATGGCTTTCAAATGTACCGGCTGCTCCAGCGCCAATTTTCACATCAATTTATTGCATGTAAACAAGCTGTCGAGTCAATGAACTGTGAAACTCCACCGTAAAGACGGGCTTTTACATCAGAGCGGGGTGGAAATAGAAAGCGCTGCGTATAAATGGAGACGCGGGAGGGTTCGGGTTAGCCAGCGACATGCTAATTTGCTCGAGCCACATGTGTTACTGTGAATGTGGGACGGGGTGTAAGACCTCAGAGACCTTAACAAGTTAATGTGTATGTTCCTTTCGTTTCTGCAAAAGATGCGACCCGAGTCGTCGCCACCACATCTAACGGCTTGTAGCACAGCTAAATTACCATTTCACACAAAATATTCCCACGTCTGCTCTCTCCAGAAATGGCCTTCACGAGACCTTATACTACTAAATAATCAAGACCATTACAAGATCATGTTCACAGTATTTGGAGATCAACACACCTCTTAAATGTAAACTACAGCAGCATTAGCAGAACAATGGCCTCAACCAGATTCACCGCACTTGATGATGAAACGCTAAATGATCTGTGGCCACTGGGGATCTGCATCTCCAGAGCTGAGGCCGACACATTGAAGATACATATGAAGCAGTTACCGTTTCAATGCGATACGATTCACCTCTATTACGATGCAGTGCCTTCTGATTTTGTTTCGATTCAATGCGATTTAATGCAATATGACGCAATGGAAAAAAAATTACGACGCAATACAGATGATTCTGTATTGTGATTCCTCATATTCACATAGCATAGTGGTGATAAGAGAATGCATAATAATAATAAAAGGATAGCACATCTACTAATAATTATATATAAATAGTTTTTTACTGATGCAAGTATGTTGAAATGAAATGATGCATAGAGATACAAATGCCAACTTGTATCTGATGCACACTTTTTTAAATCAATGCATCACAATCGGTGAATCTTACCATCACTAGTGCCCACAAACTCTCACAAAACATATGATTAGACTTAAGTAGGTTTTGGTAATTGTCATTATCATGGATGTATGTACAGAATGAAATGCTAGCGTATTCCTTTTTCCATACTGTGCAGTGTACACTTAAGTGCTGCCTACTGTGTTAGAATTAGGTTATTAAATGCCGTGTTACATTTGTTGTGACATTACTACATTTTCTTGTATTTAATTAATTTAAATTTTACATTTACATCTATTTATATAACTTTTATCCCAAGTCACATAAAAAAAAGAGTACCAAACTATTTATATTTGACATTTACTTCTATTAATCTTTTATCCAAAGTGATATAACAAAGAGTATAAAACTATTAATTCAAAGCAAACAATAACATAAATATATAATAAATTAATATATAATTTGTTTATATATTATTTATTAATATATATTTTATAAAACATATACATAATGTGCTTATTTAAATAATTATTTATATTTAGAATTATAATTAATTATATATATAATTAATGTAAAATAAGTTAAATTTCATTTTATATAAATTTTATAAAACATAAATATTAAATCATTTATATCTATATAAAGTGACAAATGTTATTTTTCATAAAACAATGTATGAAGTGTATGAATTCCTTACAAAAATTTATTTTCATTTAAATAATGAATAAATTATATATATAGATGCAAAACCAGCTAAATCCATCTGACGTCTTTCTTTAAAAAAAGCATTTTTATCAGGCTCAGATGTATAGGTTTCTATGTACTGGTACTGGTACTTCTGATTGGGCTGAGGCTGGGATTTTAGCGAGTTTGATGGACGTAAAATATGTGTTTAGAGCATTCACTCAGTATCATTCTCATTTTTGACCGAGATGGCTTTTAGCTGGTTTTGCATCTGAACTCTTCATATCATATATTAAAATAAATATATTATATAATTAAATTTATGTATGTAAGGAAATTTATACACTTCATACACTTATTATCTGTATAATAAACTTTGTTAATCTTTGGTAAGACTTCACAGAGTGTGATTTGTTAACATTAGTTAATATATTAACTAACATGAACAAACAAAGAACGATACATTTATTACAGTATTTATTAATATTTGTCAATGTTAGTTGACAGAAATAAACTCAATCATTGTTCATGTTAGTTCACAGTGCATTAACAAATGTTAACAAACACAACTTGTGATTTTAACAATGCATTAGTAAATGCTGAAATTAATATTAAGATTGCTGTAGAAGTATTGTTCATTCTCAGTTCATGTTAACTAATGTAGTTAACTAATGAACGTTACTGTAAAGTGTTATCCTTTTTAAGTAGCAGGATATTTTTTTTTGGAAAGTGTAGCAGGTCATTCTGGCAAGTCATGCATTCAGGAAATGTATAGTATAAATACTGCATGACATATAAATAGTGCATACTGGAAACATTACTAATACTATGCTATTAAATGACAGTGAAATGTGCTGTGCTTAATATCGTATGGCATTTGAAAACCAAGTGCAGTTCAATTTTTATGACGTTTTCTGATTGATTTCAATGAAATTTGATAACTGCTGCCACTTGATATCTGTGTTCTAAAGCAAAAGCAGTCAAAAGGCGCAGGTCTAACGTGAAGCAACAGCGATAAACAGTAAGCCACAAAACTCCAATTCTGGCGATTTTCGCATTTACATTCTCCAAATATTTTGGATTACTCAGTCCAGGTTTCTCAAGCCAATTTTCCATCTGTTTCAGAGCTTTTCATACGTGACCAGGATATCGTTTTCCGTTTCCACTGCGGTACAGTCAACCCTCATTTTCATAACAAAAGACTGAAGTTCATAAGCTTCATAATTTTGTATACATTACACCACGTTTTCCCCGGCTCGTTTTCTCACGGAAGAACCTAAAGGTGGATTTACCCAACAAAGAGCATCTGGGAAGGAAGGCCGATAACTCTATAAACTTTGAAGCTTAACGGCCAATATATATTTGGAGGGAGAACGAGCATTTATTACACTGCTTCATTTGTTTTTTGCACATCAGAGGAGGCATAAATCAGAAAGGATAGAAAGCCGCAGTGGGTTGCTTCCCACCAGCACGCTCTCCTCCCCCCGTGCATCGCCTCGGGACCAAACCAGCTCAGTTTCTTCTCATTCCGTGCCAGAGATCCACACCGGCAATTTGACCTGTCAGCCGAGCCATGAATCAAACTGGAAAGGCATGATTAGTCACGCTGATTTATTAGCAACACATAAGGCGCATTTTCATACAGACGTGAGGAAGAGGAGAAGACTTTGAGGGAAGAGCAGTCAGGAGGGTGGGGACAAGCTCCCTAGAAAGGGCTCTAACCACATTAGCACTATTTAGTGTGAGAATGCAGAGCATTTACGCGGCTGTACTCGTGCACGATGAGCTTCTGCTACTAAACTCTGCCCTCAAGAGTTTGTGGAGTTGCATCATTTCCTGTATACTGCTCATGTTTTGTGCTCAGAACTCTGGGGATTTAATAAGGTTTTTGGGTCATGTTTCTATTTAAGTATCAATTCTGTTTCAGAGAAAACTCATAGCTTTAAGATCAATGTGGATATGAGATCATTTACTCTAATTTGAAGAGATATGTTTGAGGAAATGGTAGCAATTTACAACAAGGTTTTACTAACTAACATTAGTTAACTACATTAGTTAATAGGTACTAACAATGAAAAATACTTCTAAATGATGCTGTCAAATTGATTCATCCCGATTAACCGCATCCAAAATAAAAGTGTGCGTTTACATAATATACGTGTGTGTACATATAAATATACACACATAAACTGTAAACACAATTTATTTTGGATGTGATTAATCGATTTGACAGCACTACTTCTAAAGCATTTATTAATCTTAGCTAATGTTATTCTTAACATATACTAATACATTATTAAAATCAAAAGTTGTATTTGTTCACATTAGTTAACAGTGTGAACTAACATGATCATAAACATTTTTATTAACTAACATTAACAAAGGTTAATGAATGTTGCACAAATATATTGCTCATTATCAGTTCATGTTAGTTAATGCATTAACTAATGTTAACAAATGACACCTTATTATAAAGTGCTAACAAAAAAATTCACACAAGTTAACAAGTACAAAGTTATGAGGTAAATGTGAATATAATTTACTCTAATTTGATGAGATATATTGAGATAATTTTGAAAAATATATGCAACTTTTTTTGCAAGTGAAACAACCCAGATATAAAAAATGTAATTTGTTTTGTTTTTTCCAGTTCTGCTTCAGAGACAATTCATAGGTGAAAATGTTATAATTAAATAAATAAAAAAAAAAACATAAAATGTCTTATTTTTGTGACAATAAATCCAAATATAAAATCAAAAAGCTACATGTAGCTAGGTTATAAAGATACAAAATCAATGTAAAGCCATTTAAACAAATACATTTTAGAACTTTTTTTTTTTTTGCATATGTAAAAACTGATTATTTCCAGATTTGTTTTAGAGAAAATTCATAGATGAAAATTCCTAAAGAAATAAATAATAAATTTGAAATAATGTGAAATAAAAATAAACATAAATCAAATACAAAGTCAAAGCTATAAATCAAACTTGATATAAGGTAACTTACATACCTTTGAGAAAGTTCTGAGAAACATTTGTAAGCTCCATTTGATCTACTTTTTTGCAAGAGAAACAACTGAAATATTACAAATATTTAATCTGCCTTTCCCCAGTTCTGTTTCAGAGTAAATTTATCTGTGAAATAAATAAAATAAAGAAATAAAAATAAACAAATGTGTGTCATAATTCAGTGGTGTCATAATTGTTGGAGTGTGAAGCTATAAAAATACTCAAACATACAAAAGCTAAAGTTTCAAAGTTCTTCATGCAATCCCATTTTTGTTGCAAGAAAACAACTGAAATATTATAAAATATTTTTAAGCACAGCATATAGAAGTGCAAACTATTATCAGATTTGCTCGTTCCTTAAAATGTTTTGTTTACTTGTATCGTTGTCACATGTGATTATAAAAAGCGCTTTGTGACTTGAATGTTCACATTGTTTAAAGAATGAACAGAGATTCATTCAACTATGGGAAGCTGAAAGTTTGTTACGCAGCATGAAAGGACAGCGCTGGGTTCTACCGCTAATATAATAGGTTGGTATCTAAAGTTATTGTTTCGTTTTCAAAAGCGTGACAGTTCCTTGCAAACAAAGCCGACCGGTGATTCATTGAGTCAGTATGTTCCATCACACGTACAATTCTTCAATGCAGGAGAGATCTGCAGCTCGCAGGCCCTTCTGAGAAAGGCTTTTACTACGGTAAGGCCTGGATGTGCTCAAAGAACGTAATTATAAGTTGGGTCCTGTGGTTCCGCTGGGGAAAAAAAAAAAGAAAAAGAGGGCCACACAGAGACTCTGCCATATGCGGATGTACACTGTAAATAAAGTTGTAAATAAAGTTTACTAGAGTACTAGT
The DNA here is from genome assembly GCA_036247105.1 of Cirrhinus mrigala. Taxonomy (NCBI): domain Eukaryota; kingdom Metazoa; phylum Chordata; class Actinopteri; order Cypriniformes; family Cyprinidae; genus Cirrhinus; species Cirrhinus mrigala. Next base: position 34,001,773 of record CM070012.1, on the reverse strand, counting down.
G